>WBNO01006398.1:124069-157503 GCA_013400575.1 Peucedramus taeniatus | reverse complement strand
CCGTGCAGCTCTGCGGGGCCCCGCGGCCCGGCCGGCTCGCTCCTCCCGCAGCCGCAGAGCCGGCGCCGGGCGCTTGGCAGTTGCGGGCTTTGGTAGGGTGATGGCACTGTACAGACTGGATTCGCATCCACTCCTCCTCCTCCTCCTCTGCTTTGTGCGCTCTACCCGCGGTATTCTGGCTTTCCGAACACACGAGCGATGTCAGCTTCACCTAATTCACCTTTAGCTCACACTTCTGTATGCGTCACCCTCCTGCTACTGCTGCAATAAAATAGCAAGGACTGCATGAGCGCCTCGCTAGAACAGTGCTGTGTCGGATGACTGTTTAAAGGCTGCAGTATCTTTTTTTTTATTTTCCCCTGGTTTTTTTCCTCCCCCTGTATGTGTGATGTTTAGCTCCGAATGAGTATCCTTTGAATGGTATTTTTTGTGAATAAATAAATGCAGTTGAGGGCTGATGCCTCTTACCCTGCCTGATTGACAGTGGTGCCATCCTCTTCATTGCTGAGTGGGTCCCATCCCGGTGGCACTTGCCCTGCTTATCTGGGGGCCTGGGTTGGGGCAGAGCATTGCCCTGGAAGGAGGGATGAAGAGGCTGCTCAACTGCAGCGTATTGGGCAGGGAGTGCCAAAAATGCTGGACCTGGTAAAGGGATGCGTGTGCTTAGTACAGCTGGTACTTGAAGCGCCCTTTTGGATAAAGAATTTTTAACATGGCCTGGATCAGCCTAAATGACTAGATTTTTTTTTTTTTTTAATGTTGGCAGTTGTCCTTAGGATGCATTCCCCTGCTCTTTATCCCCCACCCTCCAAAAGCGATTATGTTAATGCAAAGCCTGAAGGACGAGGTTTCCTCCAGCGCTGCCTGTCACCCACAGGTAGCGCTAGAAAATCGATCTCTTGCTTTGCTGGTCTGTCACCACACAGGCCACAAAGCTTGCCCTTTTTTTGTGCTTTTGCCCCCGTTTCCTCTCATCTGGAGAGAAGTGCAAGTTAGCTAATAAAGCTTGCATGCTGTGCCTGTGGTATTATTGCACGCTGACCTAAAGACTGGAATTAAAAGCCGGTTGTCCTAAACTCCTTACCAAATGTTACTGAACATGACAAAAGATGATTTGTGTGGGTCTCTCTCTTCTGTTTGTGGTCTCTCTAACCTCTGCCTATTTCTTCATAACTCAGAATGAAGATGGCAGTGTGCCAGAGTGCTCAATTTCAAAAGAGAAACATCTGTCTGTTTAATGGATGCATTTAATGTCCGACTCAAGCAGTGCCTAAATGCTTTGCCAGGCACTCGTGTTGGCCATTTGGTATGGCAGGGGTGGGGTGAGCAGAAAGGAAAAAGCAATGGGTCTGGAAGAAGTTGGAAAAAGCCATAAAGCATCTTACTAAAATGGCTTGGTAGAGTGGCACTGCCCAACTGGACATCAAGAGCTCACATCGTAAACAGGTTATGAAAGGAGACACAGTTGCCATCTGTGTTTTACTGGAAATAGGAAAATGTTCACTGTAAGCATGACTTGATGGCAAAAAATCAAAGTGACTTGCTGAGGGTCAGGCAGAAAAAATGGTTGATTTCAGAGTTAAAGCCAAGTCTGAACACATGGCTACTTTTCTCTGAAGAAAGCCTGGAAGCTGGGGACAATCTTATTCACACATTCCCTTTTCCACTGCCCTCATGAGAATCTTTGAGACCTAAGCTTGTGTTTGACCCCATACTCAGTCCAAGTCCTGTGGGGTATCCATCTGAACCGATCTCAAGGCCATGTTGTATTTGCAGTATTTTTATATGTTTGCATGTAACACCCTGTCCTGTTCCCATCCAGGGTGGGATGGGCTTTGACAACAGGATCCTTGTTCTGCTACACTTCAGTTTATTGTCTGTTCCTGTGAAGGGGGAGCATTGCTTCCCACATAGCCCAAAACAGCGTCTGGGTCTCTTTGCCAGCCTGGCCATTGCCTTGTTGCTGTGTGCACATTTACATGCCTATGAAAATGTCACAGAGCTTCCTTATCACTCCTTTAAAGGTGCCTGGGCATTTAGTTCAGTCTGAAACTGAAGCACTGAGTGCTAGATGCTGCTGGGAAATCAAATGCCTTGTCCTAAAGGTCAAAAGTCCTCAGTGTGTGTTGATTTAATAAGTGACATGAACAGATGGAAGGAGATGGGACAGCATGGAAATGTTGGCTAATGTCAAATGGTTGCACTGAAGTCAAGTCCATCTTGGAAATACTGTCCCTCTGAGTGTTGGGTTGGGCTCCTCATCACAGCTGAGCCCTTATATTTGCCAGTTGTTTTGGACCTAGCTCGTTCTGTAGGATCTCATTTTCACTTGCCCTCCAGCTGGAGGCAGGAGCAGGGAGCAGAGGCCCTTTCCTTGCCCTGTGCTCTGCTGGGTCAGGCTCAGCCCTGCTGTGCAGGCTGTTACCAAAGCTGCCCTGTGATCCTAGGGACTGACACCATGGGTTCCTGTGCTCCCGACTCACAGGGGGCTTGGACTCAGCATGGCCAGAGAAGTGAGAGGAAACGTGGCTGCTTGCTGGGATAAATAGGCTGAAGTTTTTCAAAGCTTCACAGGTCTGTGTGTCCCTGACCTCCCATCCTGGTAATGCATTACACTTACCGTGGTGTCTGGGCCATTTTCTCCAAAGTGCAAAACCCTCATTCCTTGACTCCTGGCCCTTCTCACCTCTACACTAGGTAATTGCAATTAAGCCATCTAGAGTTTCCTCATAAATTTTATTTTCAGAAACTATAGATAGCAGGGAATGTGATAAGCTGCTTAATAATTGCCTGCCAGCTGGCTTACAGGAACTTTTAATGTGTTTGCTTTTGGCCTATAAAGCTCTAATAATTTGGACTCCAGCCAAAACATCCTTTCTTCTTGAGCAGTAATGTGGCAGCTCTGATTTTCAGAGGCAGGAATTTCTCAGGGGAAATGGCATTAGTTTTCCTTTTTGTTTTTTCTGGAGTTCATACTCAAGGTTGAAACATAGCTGTATGGTTTGGGACTTCCAGATGGGCATTCCTGCAGCCCTGCTTGCAAGCTGCCTTATAGCAGGAGACAAGCATGCTGTGGCTCTCCGTGCCTTGGGGAGCAGGAAGCCTTTTAGGGAACATCCTCACAAGCTCTTGGGGGTTCCTGGAGCTCTCCTCATGCACATGCCACTCTGCATTCTCTTGAGTGGCCCCTGGAGCATGTATAAATATATCACAGTTCCCTGGGCTCTGCAGTGAAACACAGTTGATCCAGACAGAGCTGAACTGTCAGGCGGGATGTGCAGAGAAGCTGTGTCTCACCAGAGCTGCATAAAGTGACACTGTAGGTTATTGTCATATGAATTCTGGTATCTGTGTACAGTATTCCAGCTTTTGACATCCTAGCCTGCCCAGATCCCCTTCAAAAGCCCTAGGCCCCCATACTGCTCAGTGTGGTGAGTTAATTGGGCTGCTTTGTGTATCTCTGTCTCTCTGGTGCTGCATGCTGTGCTGCTCTGTGGCGGGCCCAGCCTGTTTATCTGTGTGCCTCGGCAGCCCTGACCAGATGTCACCAGCTTATTGAAATGCTGGCATGTATCCAGGTGTTCCTCATCACAATTCCAGCTCGTAGGAGTTTACACATCTGGAACAAGGGATGTGGCCTCTGACACACTCAGTGGTGTCTGCAGAGGATTGCTGATGAGGAGGGATTTGATGTGCTATCATCCTTTGCAAACACCACTGTGATACAAAACACATGCAAGGATGCAGCTCGTTCACTGCACCTCTGGAGCGCTGTGGAATTACAGAAGTGTAGTGAACAAAAGCAGAGCTGTGATTCCTGGATACCTGCGTCCTCTCTATTTGCCAGGCTGTGACTACAAAACCTCCCCAACAGGACTGTGAGGAGCTGGCTGTGAGTCCTGACCCAGGTCTCAGTGTCCCCTCAGTCCAGAAAAAGCAACTGCAGTCAAACAAACCTGAGAGTGCTGCAGTGCACTGTGCTCAAATTGTGCTGCTTTGCTCAAGCACCAGTTACCAACTGATGGTGGCATGGGATTCCCAAACGTGTTCTGGGCACCAGCTGGTGCTACCAATTTTGGGTATCATCCTGTGGGAGGGCTGGAGGAAAACAGCTATCCTGCCTTGCTGGGTTGCTCTGGGTTCCCAGACTGGTTGCTACAATAGCTTGTTAACTTCGCTGGGTTGTTTTTGTGTAATTGCTTTATTTTTTTTGCTTCAGAAGTAAACCTGATTGTTATGGGTGGCTGTTTATAGATGGTAGTTCTGCTCTGACCTGGACACTAGCTTGGAGCTACTGGACTGAGAAGCATCTAGTGGTGTGTCTTTGCTGGTCTCTGAACTCCACTTCATCCTGCCTCTGAAGGATGCCCTAAGACTCTCACCTTCAAGAGTAAGGGTGACAATCAGAGGTGCATGCAGCAATTTTGGATTGCTAGAGGCCAAGGATGTATAGGTAGGACTGGGCCATGCCTGTTACTGGCTTCCATCCAGTGCACTCAACATGGGGAAATAGAGGATAAAGACAGTTTAAAATGAGAAGAGCAAGGGAATGCTATCATTATTTGCAAATGGAAAGTACCCACCAGCATACTGGGGATCCAGCAGACATGTTTGGTGAGAAATGGCTGTGTGGCTTCCTCAGGCTGTGTCCCACCCTGCAGTGAGGGTCTGGATGTGCCACACAGTGCCCTGTGGCACTGCCAAGCTCCTCCATCTCCCTGGCACTGCTGGCTTGTCTCTGCCTCACCAGCAGCTCCCAGCCAGTGTGTGGAGCTCAGTTCTTGCCTCCTCAGCCCCATGTCCCAGCCAACCCTGCCTGATAGCTTTCTAACCAGCTCCTTTATGCTCAGTCCCATGTCACCCCTTGTGCAAAAGCTGGATTTCTTCTAAATGTCTGCAGTGTGACCTGATTATTTTTCCCTGTCCTTCCTCGCCCTCCTTTTTAATAGTGTCTGCAGAAAAGCTGGCAGAGTTCAGTTATATCAGTCATGCTGACTGATAGTGCTGCCTCTTCTCTTGGGATTCCTTCTCTTTTCTGTCCCTCCAGCATTCATTTCAGATTTAGCTATCAGCCCTCTAAAGACAGGGTATTGCCTTTGTTCTGTTTGTGCAGCACGGAGCACGGCGGGGTCCCCAGCTGTGACCGAGGTTCCCAATGCCACAGTGATAAAAGTGAGCAGATCAGTAACGAGGAGAGGCAGCTGCTGCCATCTAAAAAGATTCAGTTTTGGTGCTGGTTTCAGTGAGATCAGGATTGGATCTAAGGCTCTTCTTCTATTGCTGCTCCCAGTAGGAGTTTATATTAAAATAGAGACACAAATGCATTGACAGTCATGAGAATCAGAGCAGCATTCCTATTTAACACTGTTCGACTGTGCTGATCTGATCTTAAGGCTGACATATGAGCTTGCAGATCTTTAATGCAAAATTACTGTATTTCTGGTGGTAGCTGCCTTTCTGCATTTTTTACAGGGTCTTGGGTAGTCAGCTGAGCCATCACAGAGTGTGGGAGCACCCAGACCTGGGGTGGTGGCACTGGGAAGGAGACTTGATGAGGAGCAACACAGTGAACGTGCAGCTCTCTCTAAGGCACCCCTTGGTTCTTTCCCTCTTAGCACTAGAAGGCATCTGCATGCTCTGATGTTGTGATGGCTGATTGAAGTACTGCTTGATTGACTTTAAAATATTCCAGTGGCTATTATTAAAAATATCACAAAGAATCACTCAGGTCAAACTTGAGAAATTTTATGCTGAAATGCAAATTTCTTGATGTTTCACATATATCAAGCTGTCTTGCTACTGCTGTTTTCTTTGACGCTGGTAATATATTGCATTTTCATTTTCTTCCAAAGCACAGACCCCCACCCCTCCCAACCATTTTATCTTTTCAGATAGGTCCATCTCCTCCAGGTTCACATCACAGATGTGTAGCCAGTGTTGGCAAGATCTACTCTGAGTCCTTTACTGACACAGAATTTGAATTCATAGATGATAGCAGTGACATGGATAACCAATAGACCTGGTTTCCAAAAGGTGGCCAGGAGTTGCATTAGTTCCAGGTTGTTGAGCACAGGCCACCATCACATAACAGCAGCTTTCTTAGCCAGCTCCTTGCTGTTTAAATTGTACATTATTATCTGGTTCCCATAGCCAAAAGGCTGAATCACTCTGTGTAAGCTGTTTAAATGTGAAGAAAGCAAAGCAAGAATTAAAAAGGCAGTGATACTTCATAAGGCTTCCGTGAGTCAAGGCTGAAGACAGTAGGCAAGAATTGGCACCCACTGTGCTGTGCACTGTGTACTCATCACAAAAGGACTCTGCCCCTACAGACCTTATGAGTATAACCCTGGGCAAAAATTACTGTGTGTTTTTCTTTACATTTTTCAGAGATTTATCAGTCATCCTATGAAGAGTTAGGGTGCCAAGTGTGAGGCCTGAATGTGATCTTTGTTACACCATCTTACAAGAATGTCAGTCTGAAGTACAGCCCTCTTTAACTGTGAAGTCCCTTCTGATGTCTCTGCAGTCCATTCCCATTAGACTACTTTTATTTTTTTGTTCTTTTTTAATCTAGAAAATAATTTGTCTTCTAGTCCTTTTGTTCTTAAAAGGATTCCATATAATTCCACTATGGTTCTTTCATCTCTTTGCAAAATCTGGGATGGCTCCTATCTGGCTCTGGAAATCCTGTCTTTAGACATCCTCATTAATTGATTCCTTACTCTGGCACAACATAGGAGACAATGCTGCTTCCTCCTCCCTGGGGAAATCCGAGCCTGTGCACATCTGTCCCATGTCCCTTTGTGCTTAGCCAGGCAGAGAATTGTTCGTGTTTTGTGTTCTTCAGCACTGCCTGCTTATCACCCTGCTCTTAGTATTTGGTACCAGCCTGGCTCTTTCCTATAATCTAAAGATTTTGTTATTATAGAGGGAGATTTTCTCCTATTATCTGCCTTATTTTCAAAAGCTCTTTAATCCTTTTACTCCTATATGGTAAAACTTGTCTACTGTGGTGTGTCTGAAGCACAGGGCCTTGGTGATGACATACAAAGTGTGCAAAATGGCACTGGAGGTGAATTTTGCCCACTGAATTAGACACATAAAGCTCCTCTGAAATCTTTAGCTTTCAGTGAATCCGCTTTCCCAGCTGGACAAACACAGCCGATGCCTTGCCCCAAAGGTACCTCTTCCTTTTCTTTCTTTCTTGCTTTCTGTTCTCCTTATGCTCTATTTCATGTTTCTTGAACCTTTCTTCTGTCCCATGTGTGGACTTAGAACAATATCAAAGCTGTGAAAGGCACTATACCAGCTCCATCTCACCCGTCCGAACGCGAGCTTGCTGCCACGTGAAGTAACCTGCCTGCTTGCAGAGCTCTTGCACCACAGGTTTGATCTGCAGGTTTTGGCACTTAAAGTCTCATTTTTGACCTAGTTTCCAAGGCATTTCCCTGGCCTGGATCTAGTTACCTTAGGGATTAATTGATCCATCATGATTTTGACCTCCTGCACCATCCACTCCCCATGAAATGATGGGGCTGTCATGCCTGAAGCAAAAACGTCGTGTGTGACAGACAGCTTTCTTTGTGACTTGGCTGGGATCACAGGCTTTGCCTCTGAAGGATACTAGAATGGCAAGAATCTCAGCACAATATAGGACCCATTTTTTTTAATCTGCTGTCTTAATCACAACCCTATTAGAACAAGGTTTTATTATTCATTGGGATTTGATTATATTCATGAGACTGGGGAAGAAGCTATTTATTCCTTTACTTTATTGTCTTTTGACGTGTCATAAAGCAATCTGAGATCACAGCATATAGAAAATATAACTCTGTCATTGCAAGCAAGGCAAAAAAAACCCAATAAACTTCATGAATACATGTTTGTCTCCCCTTTGCTGCTGTTATATAAACTGTGAGTGTAAGTAGAGTACATCCATCTCTCTTTTTTAACATGAAAACAGCAGATGGGGCACATGGCTCTTTCTGAAGGTTATGGTGTGTGCAGCAGTGAGGATTGGCAGGGTTATTGTGTGTAAAGCCAGTGGGGGCTTTATCTTTGCTCAGAAATAGGGGCTTGCTTCACATTTCCATTTTGATTAGCAATAATGATACAAAAGCAAATTTTCTGTGTAAGGAAGAGCTGCTAATAAAGTGACCTTTCAAAATTAAGTAGCTCATTGAAGTGCCATATCACAATAAGCGTATACAAGGCTGGTCCCAGCTGCAGCAGGCAGGGAAACTGGATGGGAATCCAGAGAAACGTGGAACAGGAATCCTGAAGTGGATGAACTGCACATGGTGGCACAGTAACGGTAGCAAGGAGCAATGGCCAGGTGCTGTTTCCAGCTCTGTCTCCGTGCTTTGTCTTTGAAAGGATCTGAAAGTGTGAAAGGCAGGCGCACAGAGTGCTTCTAGCAAGGTTTCTGGGCATGGGCTTGTGCAGTTAAGGGACTTGGCTATTGTCCTGCCAGTGCTGTAACATCAGTTGTGCTTGGATGCTGTTGGGAATGTGTTTGCATGGCTTTACTCATGGTAAACACAGGGTAGACTTGGAACTATTTTGTGGATTCCTCTTGGATACAGGTGGAAAGCACTTAATACCACGCTGGTCCTAATTCAAAACCCTGGTTTCTATGTAGGAATTATTTGCAGTTAAACTCCAGCTACGCAGCCTTTGGCAAGAGACATGAATCAATTTGTCCAGCTTTTCTTTTCTGTTTTGTCCCTGTGTGAAGGCTGATGCCCAGTGTGTGCCAAGGGGGCCTTTCAGACCCAATAATGCGCCCTTGTGTCTCGTAGCATGCGTGGAATTTGCATAGGCTGTGCTGGGACAGGCAGGTTTCTTTTGTTGCTGGAAACAAGGAGCAAGTTCTTTTCCCTGTCTCTGCTTCCTAATGCCTCTTCAAAAGCTCTCAGCACTCATGTAAGAAATTTACTTTTTTCTATTTATTTTTGCATTAAATGTTGTTGGAGTTTGTGCGACTTCTAACACAGGCTGTGCAAAGAAGTCATATCAGTCAGTGATAGTTGACAAAATTGTTTAATTTTCTTCCTGTGAGTCTAGATATCTAATTGTCAGAGGGAAGAGATAATCTGTGATGCTTGATGTAACTGCTTCAAAGTATTTGCATATCTTCTCTGTGGGGAAACAAAACTGCTAGTGAGTGAATAACAGTGCACGGATCATTGCAGGCAGGGTCACTGGGCCTATACACTTGCTATTAACCCTTCTCAGGATCTGTATTGCCACAGAATGAGTTGTCATGGGTTTCAAGCAAAGGGCTTGCTCCACATTATGGGCAGAGCTGGCACTTGTTTGTGCATTGTAGCCCTATGCAATGAAATGCGAATATGATCAATCAATTGGCAGTTGCTTTTTGGCAGCTGATACCGAATTGTTGCATTTTGGTCTTGATTTATTGCAGATTACAAACTGCTGAAAAACAGGCTGGGAGGTGCTCAGCAAAATATGGCCCCCATTTGGAGTCAGCAGTGTGCTTGCTAGGCCACTGAGCCAGGCAGCTGGGAGCCTTTAAGAGCTTTCTAAAATTTTAGATGACCTGGCAGATTGCCTTGCAGTCTGCCTTGCAGACCTTCTTCCTCTCCATCCTCTTGAAGGGCGTCTTTGGCATCCATGGAGAGCACTGTAAAGGGGAGGGGGTTTGCTATGGATTCTCACGATGCAAGAGTTGCTGAGAGCCCCATTTCCTCTTGTTTCAGCAAGTATCTTTCTTCTTGTGCAGCCTGAGTCCCAGCTTTTGTTCAGTTATTCTGATCAGGCATCCTGGAAATCCTGGAGATAGTCTTTCAGGTCAAAAACATACAGTAGCTCAGATAACTGTGGGGTTCACAGATAATGTGTGGAGGTGGGCTGGAGTTCAGGTAACTTGCCAGTATTTGCTTTGGTGTCCTGTCATGAGCTACTGTCAGTTTACATCAGAACAGGAAGTTGCTGAGGTCTCTGAACTAGCAGTGAAGTGTTCTGTTCCTGGAGCCAGTGGATGTGAGGTTCAGTGGGCTGCAGACGCTTTTGGTGGCAGCTGTGTTGAGCAGGGATGCCCAGCATGGTCTGAACACAATGGCATGGCCTCCACCCTTCAGCAGTGTGGAGAGGAAGATCAAGGTGTTCCAGTCTTCTCTAGAAAAGCCTGTTTTGAAGGAAAAGCCTTTATGAGTTTAGAGGTGTTCAGCAGAGCACTTGCTGCCCCTCTGCACCTAAGGGACTGACGTGATCCCTGGTACGTAAGCACAGCATCCCTATTAACTGTGCACTTGGCAACTGCTCTTGGAAAATGGTGTCCAGTGAGAACTCACAGCTGAGGATGGATGTAGAAAGAGTAGGAAGTATTATATAAGAGCCAAAGAATGATTAAATGATTGGGGAATGTCACAGGCTGAACACACACAGTATGTGCAAGCTGAGTGGGTAGGTATCCTCCTCCCAGAGCCCTGGAAGAACTGGCACACCCATTCCCAGAGCCAGGCTGTCACTTCATAGCTGAGTATGAAATCAGGACAGTAGCTCATGACTGGAGAATAATGACACTAATCCTCACCTTTAAGTAAAAGAGTGGTGGGAGGAGCAAGCTGGGCAACTCTAGCCTGTGGGCTTAACTTAAGGAACATGAAAATGTTTGGAACAATGGTGGGAAGATGGTAATGGAACACCTAGAGGTAGATGGAAATTGGGATAAAATTTAAGTATGAGCATTAAGAATGCTGATTAACATGAGATATCTATTTGATAACTCTTTGATTTTATTTTGAACGTGGTAAATATACCTATCCTCTGGTAGGGTTATGTACCTGTTTGAGCTAACTCTTAGAGCAGTGTCTCAAGTGCATCCCTTTTCCCATGCCACATGAGAAGCTATGAAATTAAGAAAGTAGTTGTCAGTAGAGGATAGGGAGGTCAGATAAAGGTCATGAAGGGATGACAAAAAGATAAGAACTGTATGAGCTGAAAAGGGATGATCTAGTAGTAGGGGTTCCTCAAGGACTGCTCTTGCATGGCTCATGACAATGAGTTCTCACTTGCTCCAGTCTCAGAGTGTGGAGCTGGCAGAGAGCAGTAACCAAAGGGTTGGCAGCATGTCACCTGGGAGCATTTGACCACACCCACAGCAAAACTGAGGGTTCAGTGTTATTGCACATTTATTACCTGAAAAACAAAGTCCCAGGACATGGGAACTATCTATTTGTTGATAGAAAGGTAGGTATACTAGAATGGCAATGGGAACTGATGAGTATAATCTGGCCACGAAAAAATTTAGATTGTTTTTCAGACTTTCACAGCCACTGGGACTGAATTTCTGGGGAGGAAGGGAGATAAAACCAAACTTATTTATGACTTAAAGCAATAAGTTAATGTAAAATATTGAGTGTCATCTCTGCCAGAGCTAGTATGATGTAGATATAGTGAAACAAGTAGTAGAGGTGTAGATGTGGTTTTCATTGGGTGTTGCCTGTGTCATCATCACGCTGTGGAGTGCTAGTCTTAGGCTGTGTTGTACAAACAGTCCAGAAAGGATTTTGCTCCATAGGGAAATGTAACTGTGCTGTGCTGAACACTCACCAAAGTCAGACAGTGCTGTTGGTGTAGACTGGTAGCTCCTGTGTCAGCAGATGTCTCCTTCAGGGCAGACCAGCTGGCTGTAAAAACCAAAGTGATGAGGAGTTACTGTATTTTTTTTCCTCTTTCCCTTTTTTCAGTGATGCCATCTGCAATTTTGTCATCTGCAATGACTCCTCCCTCCGCAGCCAGCCGATCATCTTCAATCCCGACTTCTTTGTGGAAAAGCTGCGCCATGAAAAACCAGAGGTGTTCACAGAGCTGGTTGTCAGCAACATTACCAGGCTCATTGATTTGCCTGGAGCAGAGCTGGCCCAGCTAATGGGAGAGGAGGACCCAAAGCTGCCCGGGGCAAACAGCACAGCCTCTGGATTTTTTCGTTCTCTGATATCTCTGAAGCGCAAGGGTGAGTATGGATGGCACAAAGTCTCGTGCCCACCTTTAGAGTGATGCTGTCATCATTTGTTACACTTAGTTTACAAAACTTTCAGCCCGTAGTTTTGAGCTTGTGGAATGCTTAATACTATGGTTTCATAATCTCTGGGGATGCCACTTCTAGAAAGGAGCAAAACAGGCCTGATTTTGAATTGATCCTGGAAATGCCCTGCACTTTGAGAATACCCTTCTTCTGGCATTATTGCTGTGGTGTATGTCAGGCTGGCTTCAGTGGGTCAGCTGCCCACTGTGCAGCTCAGAAATCTGTGAGCAATTTCCATCCAAATGCTAGTGCTGCTCTGATCCACATCCCAATCCAGTGAGTCAGTGACAAAGCTCTGCAGACTAACTGATGAAGCCCAGTTTCAACTCTGGGAGGTGACATATCTCTTTCTCTCTTAGACAAGCATTCCAACAGACTTTTCTTCTGCTAAACTGACTATTCTTATCTTCTCTCAAGTTCAGCTGTCTTGGTTGTGAAACATTAGCTCCAGGCCCTTCACAGAAGTCTTCTTTTGAGCATGGTTGTATTCTGATCCTTTCCTCTTCAATGGCTGGCATTTACCAATCTGTTTTGTTGAAATTAAAAGGGTGTTCTAGGTGTGTGTGTGTCTATCTTCTCCCACCTTTGCCCACAAAGGGAAGCCTGGTTCTCCTGATAAGTTCAGTTATACCTTCTCACTCATCTAGGCAGAAGCAGCCTCCATCTGGGCCCCTCACATTCCTCCTCAGCTCTGGTTTCCCAGCTTAGACTGGCTGGCTGCTGGCAGAGAAGCTGTGAGCTGCCTTCAGATGTTGGCAGCCTGAGGTTGAACACTTCTGATTAGTTTTCCCCTTCCTTTGAGCAGTTCTGCTATTGTGAGTGTCTCAGAGAAGGGAGCTATTGCTATGGCATAGTTTGACTACAGCTTTTTTCTGTCTTCAACCATTATATAATTTCTCTAAGAGTTTCTGATTCTACCAAGCCTGTTCCTCCACTGTGTTTCATAAGAACAAGCTTTGCAGCCCCACTGATCAGGCAGAATTTTCTGGTGGCAGTTTGAGTCCTCCAGTTCTGTCTGATCCATCAAGAATCCTCTTACATACACTCACCCTGGAAAAATAAAAGACTTCAAATCTTTTAGATGAGAATTAATATTGCCATGACTTACTTTGCTGCTCCATAATAACAGGTCTTTGTGCTGCCCCTAAACTGCAGTTAGACTGTGCTAATACCTGTTAATGCTTCTCCCTCTTTCCAGGGAGTAGCAGGGCACCTTAAATTCAAGCACTTGCCATTTGATAAACAGAAGTGAGTGGGTAACCAAATAGAAAGTGTTTTCTTAGTGTGTATGGAAACCCCCATGTTCTTGTCAAAACCTTCCTGCAGGGGCTGATGAGCCTTCTCCAGCTCAATTTTTTTATTAAATTATCTGTACTCTGTTGGAGCACTGCTCTTATCAGACCTGACATCTCCTGCTAACTCTCTTCCCCCAGAGCTCTGCTTTCCCCATTCAGATGTCTCCATGGCCGTGTGTCACTACAGCTAGCAGATGTTTCCAAGTCTGCTGGCTGCACTCCCAGGCTGCAACAGCAGTGTCTCCCAGCATTGACAGGCACTGTCTGTGAACTCCTTGGCCAAACTCTGAGAAAAAGAAGTTTGTGCCTACAGAGAAAATCAGTTTCATGTACTGTGTGTTTCATCTTGGAGCCATCATTTGTTTTTCTTCATGTTATAGACCAGCTAGAACAAACAAGTTTTATTTCTTCAAAGCCAGAGGCCAAGGACCATGGAGCTCAGAGCTGATCAAACTGCAAACACTTACAACTTCTTTGAGCATCAGGAAATTCAATCTCATGCTGCTGCTTAGTTTCAGAAGCAATCGTACAATAACATCTAAGCCTTTGTAATGCAGCATCCATTCTACAGACACGTCTTTCAAGTTTCTTTGAGAATCAAATTCTCATTCAGATACCAGCTTCTGACTTCAAAACTAAATCGAATTTGTCAGGCCCTGCATGTCTCAAGAAGATGTATTTTCCTCTTCTATTCCTGGCCACTGTTGATTCTATCTGTTGAATGTCTAATGAGTTTAGTTTTCTTCAAGGACAAGAATCTTTTGCCGATCATTCTCTCCCTTTGCACTCAAACCTTTCAGATCTTTCGTGTGGATCAAGAGCTTGCATTGCCCTCCTTTCTCTTGCAAGACTGAAATATGTGCTTTATCAGAGTGAGGTCAGAAAGTTCTTGATTTAACAGGAGGCTGGAGTTCCTGGTGGCTTACCATGAATTTCAGAAGTCCTGGAAGAAAGCAGAACATTCTGCAGGCGGAATAAATTTAGTTACACAGGATGGCTGCTAGAGAAGTGCACAGGGTTAACCAGGTCTCCCTCACATGCTGTGAGCATCAGCACCACAGAGCAGTAAGATCTGTAGTACAAGAGACCAAAAGCAAGTAAAATCAAAATGAGATATGAGGAAAAAAAAAACAGCAAGAGAAAGCTTGTAAAGGTGATAACTTTTATCAGAGCAGCCAATGCATTGCTTGGATTGCTGGGCTATCAGCTGTAGCAGTAAGAAGAGAAACCTTCAGTGCAAATGGTGCAAATGTCCAGCCTGCCCTCAGAAGTGACCCATGTTCCTGGCAGTCTGGTCATGGAGAAGGGAGGAATATTCTTTTCTTATATCTGTTGTCTCTTTGAAGCCTAAGTATAAGGGCAGGACAAGCCACCACTGTACCTGGTTCCAGTTCTCAGTCCCAGTCAGCATGTTGTGGTACAGTCTCTCCAGTATCTTGTCTCCAGTCCAAACCTATACACATCTGAGGGAAGAAGTGTGGTGCCCAGTGTTCTGGTGGCTGCCACTGAAGTCTCTGAGAGTTGTCTCCACTTTCTGAGGGACAGATCATACTGGCTGTGTGTGTTTGACAGAAAAATCCATTCAGGAGCAAGGTTGCATTTATTAGAAAACACTGTCCTTCTGGATAATCACTGTCTCACCTGGGAAGTTCCTCTGTGGACAAGAATAGTATTCTATTCTACATTGGTTCAACAAATGCCCTTCAGTTAAATGGATTTCTCATCTAAAGTTTCCTTCCCTGCAGGGATCCCCTTCCTTTCAGCTCAGTTGCTTCCATCTTCTGAAACTATAGCCTGTGTTATTTACTGGGTTCTGGAGCTGCAGCTCATGCCCAATCTCAATCCCATGAGATGAGAACAGACTCCAAGAGTGAGAGGAGCCCAGCTT
This sequence comes from Peucedramus taeniatus, assembly GCA_013400575.1. NCBI lineage: Eukaryota > Metazoa > Chordata > Aves > Passeriformes > Fringillidae > Peucedramus > Peucedramus taeniatus. The sequence continues at coordinate 142,268 of WBNO01006398.1, read as the reverse complement.
ATTGCTTTGCTACTCTCCTTCTGCCTTGTTCAGCTTTCATACTTTACTCAGATCAGGGCAGCTGACACGGAAGAGAGATTCACTGGGATGAGGGAATTCCATGTTTTACCCATGCCTGAAAAGGAAGCTAATGTGAGCCAGTCAGATTATGTCTGCTCTCCCCAGTAATGCTTATTTGCCTCTCCCATAAACTCATAGCTGCAACTCTTCTTTCTGCTCCACTTCATGTCAAGCCACAGTGAGGATTAATCTGGACATTTCTTTCATGGTGTGGAGTGTGCCAATGTGGCAGTGGCAGGCACCAGGGCTGTCCAGGCTCTTACATCTGCCTTTTCCACTTTGCTCTTTTGTAAGGTCTAGGCTTGCAGATTCTATGCCATTTTAAACTGAAGCATCTCTTCTGATGTTGTTTTTTCTTCAAGGGCTAGAGAATATTTGCTTTAGCTGATAAAAGCTGTAATTAAAGTGAGGATGATGAAGCCCATGTGAGTACAGCATGGTGAGATGAAGTGACTTATTTTGGAGTGTCTGTGATATCTCACATCTGTGAGGGTCCTCGTGACCTTCACCCTTAATATGGGGCACTGGTCTTTGCATGTTGAAATCCTGTTCTGTGGGGAGCATTAATTTCTGTGGCTGTTGGGTTCTGAGCTGCCTGAGCACGTTGTCTCCTGTTCTGCAGAGAAGGGGGTGGTATTTGGCTCACCGCTGACAGAAGAAGGCATTGCACAGGTTTCCCAGCTAATCGAGTACCTGCACAAAAGTAAGTGGCTCTGTTTGCTGCCTTCCTATCCCAATGGGTGTCTGTCTGGCCTACCTCAGGTCTCTGGGGCAGACAGAGTGACAAGCTCTGAGCTCTCCAGCAGCAGGAGTTTGGGACTGCACTGGGCACCTGTTCCCCAGAATTGCCTAGCAGATATGTTGGTCTATTTCCCTCTGTACAAGGACTTTCTGTACTGATGGGAGACAGCTTGAAGTCATGCCTCTGAATGCAGTTCAATGAGGTTTGCTGTCAAGCTCTGGAAAGAGGAGGGAACTGCTTTAGTAAGAAGGTGGGAAATCAGCCTCTGATTATTCAGTGCCCTTTTTTCTCCCCTCTGCTGAGCAGATCTAAGAGCAGAAGGCTTGTTTCGAGTGCCAGGCAACAGCATCAGGCAACAGATCCTAAAGGATGCTCTGAACAGTGGTACTGATATTGACCTGGACTCTGGGGAGTTTCATTCCAATGATGTGGCCACCCTACTTAAGATGTTCCTGGGAGAATTACCAGAGCCGCTGCTGACACACAAGCACTTCCATGCCCACCTCAAAATTGCAGGTGAGTGGGCAGCAAGAGGCAGTGATGGGCAGGAGGACTGGAATTTGCCTTCTAGAAAGCACACTAGGCTGTGAAGTGTATTCCTCAAAGGCAGCCTTAGGAGGAGGAATCCATCCTCAACCTGCTGATGGAAAGACTGGAGCTGATTAATGAATCAGACCAAGTCTGTCTAGACCATTCTTCTCTCAGATACCTCAGTGGTAAAGCCCACAGTGATAACCTGGGTCTCCATCTGTTTTATGTCCGGGGTTCTGAGCAAGTTGTGGTTTCTATATATTTAATAACTGTTATTGAACTACCTTATGTGAACTTCCTCCATCTTGCCTTCAAGCCATCACAGCTCTTAGCAGCTCTGTTGTTCTGTAGGAGGAGTAGCATAGATTAACACATCAAGTGGGGAGCTTGGGAGCTGAGGGGAAGAGAGATGGAGGGCCAAGAACTGTGCAGGGGTTTGTAGGAGATCTGCATATGAAGAGGAAAGGATAAGCAGTTGCAACAGACTGCTCTGAGGGAAGGTAATGCATGTCCTTCATGTTCTGCCTTGTGATTTGGCAGACTTGACGCTGTTTGATGAGAAGGGGAATAAGACCAGCACTCCAGACAAAGAGCGCCAAATCGAAGCCCTGCAGCTGCTGTTTCTGATCCTTCCCGCTCCCAACCGCAGTCTGCTCAAACTGCTGCTGGACCTGCTCTACCAGACTGCCAAGAAGCAGGACAAGAACAAAATGTCTGCCCACAACCTTGCCCTCATGTTTGCACCCCACATCCTGTGGCCCAGAAATGTGAGCAGTGCCTCAGTGTCTGTGGGTGGGATATTGCAAGGTAAAAGGCAAAGGCTTGGCAGGGGAAAAACAAAGATGAGAAGGTTAAGTATTGACACAATGATGTGAGGGTTGGAGGCTGTGATGGAGAGGTGGGAGCCTTCTGGCAGGACTCAGTCCCAATGTTCAGCCCAGACCTGCCATGGGTCTCATTTGCAGCTTATGCATCTTCTTTTTCAGTAAAATTGAAAGTACAGCCCAGTCATGTTTCTTCTTAGAATGGCAGCTCCAGAAAATCCTTGTAGATCTCTCTTCAAGGTTTCCTATGCTGCTGGTGAACTGTTTCATCAGAGTTATCTGATTCTTCTCTCAGAGCAACTTTGGCTCTGTGAGCTCTTCTGTTGGTGTGCTATAAGCCCTGCCTGCCTGTCATCTCAGAGTGGATCTCCTGCTGTGGCACTGTGTGTGTCTGTGTCCCAGAAGAGACCCCTCCTCCTCCTCTTCTAATGGATGGCTGTGTCCCCTTGCCAGGTGACAGCAAATGACCTTCAGGAAAATATCACAAAGCTAAACAATGGAGTGACCTTCATGATCAAACATTCTCAGAAACTCTTCAAGGTGAGTGTGCTTTGGCATCTTGCTCTCCTGCCTCCATCACCAGGAGACTGAATGCCCCTTGCCCATACAGATCCCACATGTTGAGTGTGGATTCTGTGAGCTCTCTTCTGTGGTAGGAGAAGGAGACTTTGTACAAGAGCCTGTTCCTATAGTGACTGGGGAGGAGGTCTTTGCTGGGCAGTCCTGGAGGTGGCTCTGCCGGGGCAGGTCAGCAGCACGGTGCAGTGTAACACTCCCCTCTGCTGGACACCAGCACCTGCTGCCCGGCAGGAAACCTGCTCCCGAGGGCAGGTACACACCGGGCTGCACTCGGGTTCTGGCAGGATAAGGAAAGGGAAGGGATTTGTCCACTCAGTGCCTGAGTGCTGCCCAGAGCAGAATACCTGATGCAGTCAGTCGTTTTGTTGTGAATTTCTCTGCAAATGGTCATCAGCCCAATGCTGTTACAGGCACTGTCCAGCTCTGAGGAGGGTGCTGGGTAGGACAGTCTGAAGTGTGGGGCTTTCAACTGTTCCTCCAAGGAAATGTTTCTGCCACAGAAGTCTGTTGACTTCTCAGAGCCTTCCTGGTCACTGGAGGCATCTGCTTGCTGCAGAGTCCTCCCGTGGAGAGTTCCCCTTCTACCTTCTTTGTCTGGCCCCACTTTGTCTGGCCAGCTCAGAACTGGGGCAATTACTTAGAGCAGGGTTCCACAGGAACTTTTCCCTACTCTGACTTCCACTTGTGCTGAATGTCTGCATGTAAAGGATACTGTGAACAGGGAGGGGACGTGAAATTCCATGGCTTTGTTTGCCCAGAGTGGCTAAGTCTTGATACAAGTGGCTTGTGTTGTATGGTTGAAAAGCAACTCTTGCTGGAGCCACTGTTGCCCCAAGACCAAAGATGTTAAACATACACTTGGCCTGTTCTCTGCTCCTCATCACAGGCTCCAGTGTACATCCGGGAGTGTGCCAGGCTGCACTATCTGGGATCCAGAGCCCACACATCAAAGGTAAGGCCAGCAAATGCAGCGCCTGCCCTCCATGGAAGGGCAGAGGCTGTGATGCTATGAAGGGATCTTTGTGAATGATAGAAGCTGAAAGCAAACCAAGTCATGAAAGAGGATCTGTCAGAGGGCAGAAGCAAGAGAAGCATATGGTGTGGTAGTGCAGGCGGCTGCATTAGGGAAATTGGACAGAATTGAAGCATCTGTTATTCAAAAGCACAGGGAAAGAAAGCTACGAGCCCCTGTTTAGCAGCAAACCTGCTCCCTGTGCCCAGTACATGCAGCACCTGCTCCTTCACAGGGCTGTGCCTTCCAAACAGACGGACATGCCTGCTGCCATGGCCGGGATGCTTGGCAGAAGTGCTGAGATAAAGGCTACTTGCTGCCACTGGGACAACATTTGTGTCTTGCCAGCAAATGCTTGCCTGCCTCATATAGCTGCAGAAGAGGGAAGATGCATGGCAAGGAGCTGCACTGACCCTTCTCAAGCCTGGAAGGGTTTCTGCGGCTCGCATCTGGGAGGGGAGGGAAGAAGCAATGGGGTCACCTTTGTATTGCTGTCACCTCTTCCTGGCACGGGGCCTGCTGATGCAGTGCTGCTGCAGAGGGGTAGGGAAAACACAGTCCTGTGCTTTCACTGGGGTTGAGGCTGCTCACGAGACTCTCCTAGCCTGGCTCAGATGGGTGGCTCGTTGGGATTAAAGCATGGCAAGCGACTCCTGTCTCCACTTTCCCAGGACGACCTGGATTTGCTGACGTCTTGTGGCTCCAAGGAGCTGCAGCCCCTCAAGTCTCAGAAGCGAAGCCGGCTGGACTCTTGCCATCAGGAGGAGACCCAGCAGCGCACGGAGGAGGCACTGAAGGAGCTCTTCCTCCACGTCCACAATATGCCTGACTCTGCAAAGAAGAAGAAGCTTATCCGGCAGGTAGTGTGGGGAGGAAAGGTATCTTGGGGTGTGCTTGTCAGCACAATCCTGGGCACAGGGCTAAAGACAGGGCTTTCTTGAGAGCTGCTCCTAATCCTGGGCAGCCTGGGGAAAGTGGGTTCTGGGCTGTGTAAGGGGCAGAGCTGTAAGAAGACAGGAGAAGGAAGTGTTCTGGATGTTGCTGTACCAAGCAGCACTTTTAAGCTCTTTTTTTCAAGTTAAGGTCTTGCTAGCCAGCAGTTTCCCAGTCCTGATGATGGCCTTGTTGAGCTTCCTCCCTCAGGAAGGGAAAAGTTTCTTCCCCTGTTGCTTGCAGAGGGTGGACAAACTGGTCTCCTCTTGGTCTCAGACAACTTGCTGCACCAGACAGACAGGTCAATATGGTCAGCACCAGTCATGGCTACCAGCCTCCAGCTGCTGCCCAGCCTTCTTTCTGCCAAAACATCTGCCACTTTTGTTTAATCTGGTAGCCAGCACAAAGCACCTTCGCACCCCAACTCCCTGTAATCCTGGGTGGAAGGTGTGGCCTTCCTCTGCTTTCTTCCTCCTGCTGTTCTGAGCTGCTCCTCCATTTTAGGGGGTGAAGGAGAGAAACTGAGTTCTGGGACAGCAAGTAGAGCAGCACCAGCAGTAAGGGACAGGTATAGCTGTGCTAACATACTGCCCTCATGTTTCTTCCTAGTTTAATAAGCATCCAACAGCTCTGACTCCTGGCTCTGATGTGCCCACATCCCCAGCACCACGGCGCACCCGCTCGCGCTCCTTCAGCGGCCTCATTAAGGTGAAAGCAGCCTCTGACCCTTGCTCTCCGCTGTGAATTTCTGATGTTGCTTTTTGCTTCTGCCTTGCCCTGCCTTGAATGAGACCCTCAAAGGGTAGGGACTCCTCAAAGTATTGCCTGCCAAGCAACACAGATCCACTGGGGCAGAAAAGGCAGCTGAGTGACAATAAGCCTTGTTAGTGTAAAGTGTAATTATCTTGAAACACATGGCTGTAGGAGCTATGCATCTTTCTGGAGAATTGATTGCTTCCTGAGATGAGATGAGAATTGACAGAGAGCTGGTCTTGAAGTCTAGCATGTTAGCACGGGTTTTAGCACATTATGGGCTGCCCTACAGCAGCATGTACCTGCTTCTGACAGGCTGGGTCCCTGGCCAGGCCTCAGGTCAGCTCCCAAACCGTTTACAATCAGGCAGGCTCAGCCTAGTGGTGTGGTATTTCAGGTGGCTCTGCTTTGCAATCTTTGTCCCAGTTTGGCTTCCTTTTTTTCTTTCCCAGCATTCAACTGCTTACCAGCAACGCATCCTGCTCCTTCCCTTTCTTTTTTACTTTGCACTCTCTAAGCACTAGCCAACAGCCCTTTCTTCTTACAACAGCGGAAAGTTTTGGGAACTCCAGTTATCCTGGAGAGGAAGAGCAGGGATTCCACACCAGAGCCTGTGCGGGTCAGCAAAGAGAACGTCCAGCTGGTAAGAGCTGCTCCCAGCACCTCTGAAGCTGCTGGTGGAGAAGTGTGAAGGGAGTTTGAGTGCAACTTCAGCAATCCCTGGGGAGCTGTTCTCTGCCCAAGAGAGGGTTCCAAGTTTCTTCTGTATGATAAAATAAGGTCCTGAGAAGCTGCTCTGAGGAGAGCAGAGCTGATGGCAAGAGCAGCATCAGAGCAGGGATGACAGCACTGGGCCTCTACTCCAGTCTTGTCTCTCTGGCTGTGTCCTGCCCTGGGGCATTGTTTTGTGCCCCCTTCCCTCTCCCTCATCCTCCTCCACAGGTTGTACAAAGCCTGCTGCCTGCATGCAGTAGGGTTGTCCCTTGGCTCAGACAAACCAAGAGTGGGTTTGGGTGATAGATGCTCTTTGGTGGTACAGGCTGCTCCGAGGGAAGGCTGTACCACCAAAGGGATGCCAGTTCATTCACCAGCTCTCTACTCCTATTGCCCTCTCTTGTCCAGTTACAGAAATGTGGCTCTCCAGCTCATATGTCCCAGGCAAAGCTGAAGTCTTTGGAAGGCCAGAAAGAGGTGAGACACTTCCCTTTACCCCGCATTCCTCTTCCTGCAGGGAACCTGGTGTGCTGAAACCTGCTGAGGTGACAGCACACACTCAAGGCTCTGTGACAGCTGTGGTGCCCAGCTCATAGCAGTCTGCTCCGTGCCGAGCTGCAGACAGGTGATGTGCTGGAAGCCAGGCCCTGAAGGGTCTTACAGCCCTTCTGCCTGTGAGTTGGCAAGCTGGATGTTGCAGGAAGCAGAGGGAAGCTGGCAGCACAGGGTAGTGCTAACAGCCTGTCAGGGTGGCAGTGGGACGAGAGGTTGGTGCAGCCCAAGACCGGCGGCTGTGTTTACTCTTCTCTGCTCACTGCCTCATCTAGAGCTTTAGCCAAAGGTGTGGGAGGCTGACACCAGGGAAGGGTCCTTGCAGGAGGAGAATGTCAACCTTTTTTTGCATGGTATTCTGTGTCTCAAGCATTCAGCTGCACCCATTCTGTGCTGCAGGGGTCCTGTAGACGCATGCGAGCCCGCCTGCTGTCCAAGGATTCATCATCCCTCTGAATCGCCTCGCGCCAAGGACGGGTGGGCACTGCCCAGCCCCTCAAGCTGTGAATAGAACCTGTGCTGCACTCAGAGGGGAGAGCTGCAGGCTCACAGCAACTCTCACCAACAGAGCAGCACTCCTGAAACTGGACCTTTGCAAGGATTGCAGGGATTTGTTTCTTTCTGTATATAAATTATATTTCATTCTACTATGGGGCAAACCACTATCTAACCAAAACTTGTGCAGCATGTCTGACCTGCTGGCTCTGGGAAGAGCTGGAGTGCTTGCTCACAAGGAGAGCCCTGTTCATTGCAGGGCCCTGTGCACTCCCAGCTTTCTCATAATGTTGCTAGGCTGTATTTTTTTGCTCTTCTGCTCCGAGTTTTAACACGTTTGCTTGGTTTTGCTTCCTTCCCCCTGTTAGCCGTGAGAATGATGGGCTGTAACCCTTACCCACATCTTGACATCCAAGCTTGCCTCCAGTCCTCCTCTGGAGGCATGCCCTTCTCTGCTTCTTCTTGGCTGCATTTTGCTCTGCTGTTTCCAAAGGACTGAAGTGCACAAACGGTACAGAGCATGGGATGGGTCTGGAAGGAGAGGCTCTGGATGCTCTTCTCTTATCAAGTAGGGCCAGGGGAAAGCAGCTTCCCCAAAAAACTCATCCCTCTATTTTAGCTTGAGCTGGAGGCAGCCCTTGCTCACTGCCTTCATGTTTCAGTGGCACAGTTCTGAACAAGGAGTGTCTTGCCTTTGTGTTCACCCAGGGAGGCTTAAGCTGAGGAGAGCAGGAGGCTGGCAAAGGCTGTCTGGGGCAGAGCAGCCTAGTCTTTGGAAGTTAAGGTGCCTGGGGCAGGCAGAGTCTTGTGGCTGTGTGTGAAAGAGAAAAACAGTGTGAGAGGTGAGAGAGGGCTCCATCCATTTGTGATCTGCTGCAAATGGTGCCAAAGGCTTTGGCTCAAGATATCTGGATGGCTGGTAGGGCAACTGGCTGATTAGTCATTAAACTGGGGGAAAGGGCTGAAGCTGAGTTCAGCTCTTTGGTCTGAGCTGCAGAAATGAGATGAAACCTTCTAGATACAGGATAAACCCCAATCACAGCTGGCCAATGTCAGCAGTCTCGTTAAGCCAAAGTGCTCCAGTAATCCAGTCTTGCCAAGAACCTGTCTGCAAGCACTCTGAGGTAGGATACACACCGGGTTGCTACTGTGAAATGAAGATTTAATCAGCTGGAGGACCATCTAAACACTTCTCAGCCCTTCTCAGCAAAGTAAATAATCTCTGGAATCCAATTATATTTGTCTTCTAATCTTTAAGAACCAGCAGCCAGCAGGAGTTAGAGCTCTGCTCTTGACAGCTTTCTGAAACAACTGGTGGCAGGAGGTGTGAATTTTGGGATATGAACAGGGAGTTCAGTCTGATTGGCTGGAGCTGTCAGAACAGGGCATTGGAGCCCTGTGCAACTTAGCTGGAATTCGTCACTTTTTTTAATTGTGAGGTTGTTGGTTTTTTTTAAGATAGAAATCCTTGTGCTGCTCGGTTCAAAGGGTGGTTTTTGGTACTTTATCAGGGATGCTTGTCCCCAGTCTGACCCCAAGTTGGAGCCTTGAAAATATAGGGGGTAGGGGGACTGTCGATGTGTGAGTTGGGAGTTGCTGGTGTTAGGAGCCTCTGTCACAGCAAAGAAAGAGCTGTGGTTCTTCAGGGACCAGACTGATGATGATGCTGTGAGGAAGGGCAGAGGCTGTTTGCTGTGGTAGTAGTATGTGCTTTTTGGATGTGTCTGTAATTATTCCCTCCAGAGGCTAAAGCTGTCTATGTGCTTTTCTCTGAAGGGCACCATGTTTTTCTGACTGCACTTCCACCCTGTCCCTGCAGCCTGCTGTTAGCAGAGACTTGGGAATCTCAGCTTTGCCTCTGAGCAGAGATGAGGCACAGACAAAGGTCAAGTGGCAGCACAGGGAGAGTGGGGGGTCTGCTCCTGCTATCTCTGCTCTTACTTGCATTGGGGCAATTGCTGGGTGAAGCATTTGTTCACTCCTCCTCTCCCCATTGTCCCTACTTGGCATATCTCATATCTCTCTGTATGGGTGACTGCTTGGCAAGGCAGTCTTGTACCTAAAACTGAATACACTGCTCCCATATAGATGAGACAAATGTAACTCTCCACTGTCCCCCCTTACTGATGGCTCTGGCTCAGGGGCTCTGTCTGGCTTCTGGCACAGCTGAGATTTGTTCATCTCTGAGAAAAGTTACCTATGGGGCATTGTCCAGGCCTTCTGCATGTGTTGGATGCCTTACCTGCCGAGGGGGTGGGTGCTGTCTCCAGTGCTGGGAGGGGTTCAGTGCCTGGGCTTTAGTCTGTGGTGCTGGGCTCTATGCTGCATGTGGTGGTGGCTGACAGATTCCACCCCTAGGACCCTGGCTGTTGCTGTCCCAATGCATTCATTCACACTGTCTCCCAGGCATGGCAGAGTTTTAGTTATGCTTGGATGTGTCTCGTTTGTGTGCCCTGTGCAATGACTCATAAGGATGCTTCTTCCCAGAGCAGCCGCTAACTGTTCCCAGAGTCTATCATTTCCAAAGTATTTTTAATCTTTGTCCTTATTTATATATGCTATGTCAGTACTGTTGCAGACTGTTGCCTTTCTGTGTGTTATGTGAAAACACCACATTAAATGCTTTTATTTTTAGTGGGTTTGCCTGGTGGCTTAAGCAATTTCATTGGGACAACAAGGACTCCTATCCACCTTCAAAAAGAAGGAAATGTCTGCTTAGAAGGCCAGAGCTACTACTCCTAAGTGTGGGGGTGCTTGGTCAGGTGTTGCCCGCCTGCAGGGGATGGCACTGGCCTCCCATGGCACTAGGGCTCAAAAGCCTCTGGAATACTTGCATGATACAGGGTGCTCAGACAGGCTGTCTTTCCCTTGGAAGTATGAAGTTGGACCTCTTCTTTTCCTGTCTTCCCCCTGCTGTCATCCAGGGTGATGGGAAATCAGGTTTACAAAGAACACTTTATATAAATAATGGATCAAATGAATAAATTTTTCTCTGTAGGGCCATTCTTCTCTTGCCACTCTTGGCTGCCGAGAGAGGATGCTTTCTGCTTGCATTTTCTTTTCCTCCTTCTTAATAATGGCGTCTCAGATTTTATGCAGATTATTTCTCTGTGAAGTTCTTCCACGTTTGAAATGCCCTGGGCTTGCCTGCCATAGCTCAGACACTCATTAACATCCTCACCATGCAATTGAAAAACAAGCAGGAGAAGGAGCGTGTTTGAAAGCGGCGCTGCCTTCCTGCAGGCTGAGCCCCAAGCCAGCCCCCTTCTCCTCCGTGGCTGCACTTGGGTGTCATGGGAATGGTGAGCCCCATCTCCCTGGAGCTCAGGGAGCAGGAGGCAACGGGCCTCTGTGCACTTCAAAGTGGGCATGAGAGTCTAGAGAGACTTTTCTCCCCTTGAACATGTTGAACAAAGGAATGCAAAAACTCACAACAGCTATCTTCAGTACTGAAAATCCAAATATCACCCCCCTGATAAGCTGTGATTCAAAGTGACAGCTTTATCTGGCTTACATAATTTTAAAAAATTAGTGGTTTTTGGCTTCTGAAGCCACAATCCAAGCACTTATGCTCAACTGCAAGTGAAAGGGCAGTAGCCACTGGGACCCAGCACTAGTGAAGGTATATATTTAAAGGGGGATCACTCATCTCTCAGTGTGTTTGCTTTGGCCTGTTGGTATGTATGCACAGCAGTGGTGTTACAAAGCAACCAAGCAGGGCTCACCTTCGTTTCATTAAACAGTTTTCATCTCAAATTGCACAGCACAGACTTGCAAATAAGTTATTCAGGGTGTCACTGCTATCTAAATCAATTCTTGCAAGTTGTCTTGATTTTTTTTTTAAAACTGCTCTGCCCTGGTTTGGAGTTGAAATAAGATATTTTCTCTCTCTTAAATTATCATGTGTGGCTGGGAGCTGTCATGTTGCTGCTGCATCTCACTGCCTAGGGCAACAGTGTAGACAAAAAACATGACTGTTGCTAGCGATAGATATTGGCATCAGCCAGACCAGTTATCAGGCTTTACAATCTCATTGGCTTGGATTAACTAATATTTTTTCATGGAGTGAATAAATTACCATGTTTAGTTCTGTTTGCTCATCTCCCCGGTGAGGGTTTTGTGTTGAAGCTCATAAACTGCTCAGGCATGTGGATGCCAAGATCTCCGTGCTGGGTCCCACACTGACCTTACACTTGTGCTGTGGCCCAGAGTGGGATCTCAGCTGGCACCATCTCTCCAGCCCCATCCTGTTGCAGCCCAGCTTTGTTCCTGGGGAGTGCCCACACATGAGGAATGTGATGGGGTTGTTTTGGGGCTCCTGTGCAAGGAGGTGCTGTCCCCAGCCATGCATCTCAGGGTGAGGTTCAGATACTTCCCAGCACAGCCTTCAATTTTAGTCTTGGTTGGAGGGAGACAAGCTTTCCTTTCTCTGCTGAGTCACAGCTGGAGTCATTTCTGTGGCCCTCTCCCCAGTTCCTCCTCTCCCAAGCTAAACCAGCCCCCCCTGCCTTGCTGCTGGGGAAGATTTACAAATCCACCACCCAGCCCTCCCAGGCAGTGCCTTACATGATATTAAGATCGTCTCCTTTTGAGAGAATTCTGTCCCACTTGATGCCCTGCTTTTGGCTGAAGCCACTGGGAGTAGCAGTGAACAGAGGTGCCAACCTGCCTTGGCCATCGTGGCTGCATGTAACTTGGTGTGTGCACAGGTCTATGATATGGAGGTGTCTGCCTTGATCTGTGGTTGTTTTAGAGTTTGTTTCTTCCAACCTTTTTGCTTACAAAGCTTGAGCCTTGCTTCCCCGTGGAGCAGGATCTCGGTAACCTCTCGCACAAAAGCCTCTGGCTCCATTGTGCCTCTCCCAGGCCGTTCTGCAGCGGCAGCACAAGAGGGGGCTGGCAGCACACACTGTGGGACGGGACCCCCTGCCCGCCCTGGGGCCCCGCCAGATGTGCTGGGGGCAGGCTTGGAGACGCCTGGTTCTTCCTCCCTGGCTACATCTGGCAGATGGAGGAGGAGGGAGGCTGGGACTATAAATAAAGTGAACAAAGATATAAAGAGCACTGAGAAGGCTGGGGAAGGATGTCCTCAAAATCAAAAATCAGCTCTGCAACTAGCCCCTAGCATCGTTCTCCAGCTCTAAGGAGAGTCCCTGCCTGCATCCAGGGCCAAGCAGAGCTGTCACAAGGCAAGCTGAACCCTTTCCCTCTCTTTTTCAAGTTACTTTTGGCTACTGGCATCCTCTTGCCATTCTTCAGAGCCAGACCCTGGTAGCCAGTCCTTCAGGCTCATGCCTCTGGGGCTGGTGCTCCTTCCTGCAGAACCTGCAGCCTGAAAGTTTGTCTTCTACAGTGTGAAAATTTTGGTGATGGAGGCAAACTGGAGATGAAGGGAGTTCCCTTGTCCCAGGTTGAGCAGAATCTGACTTTCTTTCATTCTCTAGTAGCTTGTGACTGTGTAAGGGCTGGGGAAGGAGGAGCAAGGACACAGAGACACATGCTCACAACTTTGGGACTGACAAGGCACAGAAAGGCCATCTGCAACTGGGGAAGCACAATGAGCCAAGCAGGCATGGAGCTTCTTGATCACAGCCCAGCATGGGACCGGCTGCCAGCTAGCCAAAAATATGGAGCAGAGGCTTGCTCGTCTGCACCAGGGCATTCATCAACAAAACCAGGACAGAGCCTCTGCCTCCCTCATCCACCAGGCTGAGGCACTCCTTATTTCTTAGGTTAGATGTTTTCCCAGTCCAGGGATGTCAGTGCAATGGGGGTGAAAGGGCTTGGTGGGAACAAGCCCTGTTCCTCTAATAACAGAACACTGTCTCTGCTTACCCCGTGGCCAAGGTCATCAGCTGAATCCTGAAAACCCACCTGCTCTTTCTGGGAGGCAGGGTTTTATGGCAGAGGAGCTGCAGTTTATGGCACCGTGGAGAAATATGTTGGATGCGCTTGGCAACAGCAAATGGAAAGTTAGTCTATTAAACAGTAAATTATCCCTCCAATGCATCTTCATTGAGGAGGGTTAATGAGTGGCTGCAGGCAGAGTGAGTGGGAAAGAGAGTGTATGTGCACAGCACGGATGTGGAACAATTGCTACATCTGGGGACCCTGGAGCCCCTGATCCAACAATAGCATTTCCATGTGCAAGGCGCTTCACAGACACCTCCTCGCGTGTGGTTTATTCAAACCAGCTTGCACTGCTCCATGGAGCTCCCAGGCCATTGGTGTGTCCAGCCGTGCTGGGAACAGCATCTCCTCATCTGCAGCTGGGCTGCGAGGTGCAGATGTTCTCCTTGCAGGCTAGAGCTGGTTTTGGGAAGCCAGGCTGCAGGGCTCAGCCCCTCTGCTCAGCCAGGCCACAAAGCAGGGATGCAGTGCCTTGCAGACTGTCCCACTCCTGCTGTTCCACAATTGTTCAAGGCAGTGAGACAGACTGGGTTCCCCCTACCTGCATGGTCCCTGTTGATTTGGCTGGGGCCAAATCCACCTGCTTGGGTGTCTTGGTATCTCCTGCATCATCTCAGAGCAGTCAGTGGATGCTGTTTCTTTCACCTGGTCCCAATGGCAGTAGAGCTGCCCGGCTCCTGGGGTCACCTTCACAGAGCAATGCTGGCCATGTTTGGAGGGTGATGTTAGTGGTGTTCACAGGGCAGCACTGGCACTGTGCTGGGTGATGCTGGCGATGCTCACAGCCCAGTGCTGGCAGTTTGCAAGGCAAGGCTGGCCACATTCACAGGGTGATGCTCTTGCTGTTTGTGAGGGAGGGCTTGTCCCTGGAAAGACACAGGAAAGAGCACATCCCAGCCCTGCCTACTGCTGCTGCTAACCAGGCAGATTTACTATGATCCCCGTGCCCCCAGCTGCCCACACCACTCTATAATAGACCCATCAAGGGCACTGTCATGCTGCAGGAGCCCAATAGGTACCCTAATGGGGCTGACACGCCAGCCTGCTCCCACACAATGCCTCGGTCTCCCAAGCCCAGTGTGTCAGCCAGGACAAAGGCAGCCTGGCCTCCCAGCATGAGCCAAGCTGGCCAGGCATGACAGATGTACCCAGGACAGCCTGGCAGCCCACCCTGCACAAAATCTCTGGGGGATGCTTAGAACTGAAGGTTACAGCCACTCTGCTCCCAACACATCTCCAGCTGGGTTTTATGGCCACTGCTCCCCAGACAGGTGCTGCTGGTGGAAGGAAGGGTTCAAAGCACAGCCCCAGTGCAAGGGGTGACAGATCCTACAGCTGGCAATGCTCCTCAGCAGGGAGGTTGGAGCAGGCACCATGCATTGTGTTGGGTTTGCGTGGCAAGGCTTTGGTAGCAGGGGGAATTCTGTGAGGAGCTGCCAGAAGCTTCCTCCATGTCTGATGGAGCCAGTGCCAGGCAGCTTGAAGATGGATCGACCACTGGCCAAGGCTGAGCCCATCAGTGATGGTGGTAGCAGCTCTGGGATAATGTTTGTAAGAAAGGGAAAAGTTTCTGCATAACACCAGCAGCAGCTGGAGAGAAGAAAGAATATGTGAGAGGAACAACTCTGCAGACACAAAGGTCAGTGAAAGAAGAGGGGGAGGGGGTGTTCCAGGCACCAGAGCAGAGAATCCCCTGCAGCCTGTGGTGAAGCACATGGTGAGGCAGGATGTACCCCTGCAGCCCTTGGAGGTCCACAGTAAAGCAGAGATTCACCTGCAGCCTTTGAAGGACCCCACACCAGAGCCAGGGGATGCCCAAGGGAGGAATGTGAGAAGTCCCTTCCTGAGGAGGAAGAAACAGCAAAGTGTGATGAACTGACCACAGCTCTCATTCCCCATCTTCTCATGTCCCTGGTAGGGAGGAGGTAGAGAAAACTGGGAGTGCAGCTGAGCCCAGAAAGATGAGAGGGATTGAGAAAGGTGTTTTTAAGATTAGATTTTATTTCTTATTATCCTACTCTGATAGGTATCAGAGCACCCTATCCTACTGATCTGATAAGTAATACATTTAACTAATTTCCCCAAGTCAAGTCTGTTTTCCCCTGTTGGTAACTGATTATCTCTCTCTGGTCTTACCTGGCCAGCTGAGGAGGGGAGGAACAGAGTGGCTTTGGGGGGCACCTGGTGTCCAGCCACGGCCAACCCACCAGAGCCCTACTGCCTGTGTTTTACACACTTCTGCTCTGCAGCAGTGCCTAGTCCCACCCTGAGAAAGGCTGAGCACTGCTGTGGACAGGTGACAGCCACAGCACTGCTTCAAAGCAGGGTACAAATGAACCAGGGTGTGCTGCCTCCCCTCCGCATGCCCAGATCCAGGGTACAGCACACTGCCCTGAAGCCCAGGCACGCTGGAAGGTGCTCTCATGGGACCCAGTGCCAGCCCAGCCACGGGAGAGCTAACAGGGGCAAGCTGTGACCTGTCCTGGGTGGGAGGGGATGCTGCCCTGGGGGGCTTGGTTTAAAATTGGCAGCAGTTTTTTGTTTGAAGCTTTGTAGCTGCTTCGCATCTCTTTGCACGACAGGTCTGGCGCGTACCCTGGAACCCTTCCCCAGATCTTCCCATGGAAACTCCTACAAAAAAAAGCTTCTGCTTCATTTTAACCAAACCCAGAGCCCATCAGACAATCCAGATGGTCTCTCTCTCTATCAAGCAGTTTGGCCCAAATCCCGGTGGCAGACGGCAGGACCAGGCCTCCCCTGATAAAGAAGTTTGGGGTTTATTTTCCTCCCTGCTCCTCATCCATATTCAGAGGAACCCTGGGATTTTCCCAGGCAGCTGTTGCTCTCTGAGACCCACCCCATCAGGGTGCCTGGGTGACTTGGGATCACCCAAATGCACCAGGGGCTGAGGTCCTGGCACACAGCCTGTCCCCTCACACTGCTCTCCTGGCTCAGCCAGCCCTGGCTGTGCTGGCAGCCCTGGAAGGGCGTTGCTTTTGCAGCTGAGGGGTCAGCCAGGCTGGCAGCCCAGCTCAGTGGGGTGCTGGGGCACGGGGCACTGGCTGTGTGGCAGGCGGAGGCCAAAAGATCACAGAGAACAGCAGGAGCTGAGGTACCTACAGGAGAAAATGTGGATGTCAGCCTGAAATGGAGTTTTCAGCTTCCCAGACCTGTACTCCCACTGGAACCAGGACAGGTGATGGTGGGCTCCAGGCAAGCCCTGCTGGCTTCTCCCTTTGCCCAGACCACAGCCCCGTGTAAGTGGCTGGGTGTTGCTGCAGCTGGACACAGAGGTGTTTGGAGCTTGCCTTTTCTGCAGATCACAAGGATTTGCCTGGGGCAAGTGCTGCAAAACCGGAGGAAACAAGATCCCTCACTCCCTCCTGCCTTCCTGCCAGCACCAGAGGTAAAGGGCAGGTTAGGAAGACCTGGTTCTGCTCTGCCAGCCAAGGGGTGAGGGGGAGTTTGTGAGGGAGGGCTGTCACAAGCATCACACTGATAGCAGCCTTTGGAGGGCACCAAGCCATTCTGAAACAACCTTCACCCCACAAAATTCAGCCAAGGTCTACAGTTAAGACCCCTTCAGGTGCCACTGCCACCAGGGTCTCCCTGGGAGCTCCAGGACAGGCTGCAGGGACACCTCTGCAGAAGCTATGCCAGCAAGGGGTCGGCTCCCAGAGTCCTGGGAAGCAGCTCATCTTCCCTGCTGTCAGGGCTGCTGGGTAGCAACGAGGAACAAACCCCTTTCATCCATCTCAGGCACAGCTTCCTCCTGGGACTGGGGCCAGAGGAAGGAGATGTCACGAAAATGCAGACAGATGATGGGAGCCGGCATTTGGGATGGAAAAGAGCTGCTGATCTGGGCCAAGCTGGTGCAACCCTGTGTGTGTGTGAGGTGGCCCTCGCTGGAGCAGGACCCCAGGCAGACACCTCCTTCTTGCCCTGATTAAGGAGCCTGTGGAGCTCCATGTGCAGAGGGCATTGATTTAAGAGGCACTCCGGCCCCTGGGACCTGCCACCATCCCTGCAAGTGTCCACCATGCCCTCTTGCACTGGGGTGTCCATGCTCACACACCACACTCCCACTGTGCTCCTACAGTGCAACAGGCTCCCATCTCCCCTCCTTCTATGGGTTTCCTCTCTGAGGAGGACATTTGCAGCAGTTGCTGCCAGAAGCCAGGGCTGTGCTGGGCACATCAAAATACCTGTTTGGTTTTTTTTTTTTGGTTTTTTTTTTGGTTTTTTTTTAAGGACTCAGCAAGTGGAGCCATGGGGTTACATATGTTTCAGGTGTCATCAATCAAACAGGTGACCAGCCTTCCTGGTTACACCCTCCTGCTTTGCATTTGCAGATCTCAGGGGAAAAAAAAAGGAAGGTAATAAAATGAATGTAATGTTTGTGTTTCTGAGATGTCAACTGTTTAGGGCCAAATTTACAAGATTTCTTGGCTTCACTTCCTTTTGCATTGAAATAGGTGTATTTTGCCTTGTTCTTCCCTGTAGATTAGCCAAAAAGACATTTTGGTTACTTTATTTTTAAAGACGTTCCTCTGTAATGGAAAAGAACATAGCTAATGCCACAGCCAGGACTTCAAGATTTGCTGCTTGTGTGCGGGGCAAATAGCAAAGCAGAGCCGCCACCCAAGTCCCTTCTGCAGGCTGGAGTGCTGAGCGGGATTCCCACTCCCGGGCCAGCACCATCCCGGCTGACAAGCGCCAGCCTGTCCTGTGGTCCCCGTGGGCTGCCAGCTCCCTGTGCCCCACCTGGCCTCTGTGGATGATGGGATGGGGCATGGACGCCGAGTGGGAGACAGGCCAAGGCTCCCTTAAGTACATCAGGGGATGCGAAAGCTCTTGGCACCCTCAGGAGAGGTGGGAATGCTCTGTCTGCGGCCGCCTGGCTCGCAGGCTGGTTTTCCCCGGGGTGCCGCTGCCGGAGAACTCGGGCGCCCCGCGAGCAGAGCCCGCTGTCCCAGCTGGGGGGACCGATCCGAAGCCACCTCCCTGCACGGTCGGGGCGGTGCAGAGCCCCGACGGCGCCGGCGAGCGGGGTGCCCGTGCCCTGCCCGGCCAGGACCGCCGCCGCCTCCGCCG
>WBNO01006398.1:84609-123873 GCA_013400575.1 Peucedramus taeniatus | reverse complement strand
ACCGAGCGCCTGTGAGTACCGCCGGGCTTTGTCCGCCGCCGCCGGGCGTGCGGCGACGAGGGTGCGGGAGCCCGGCGGGGCCGGGGCTTGTCCGAGGGCGTGTGTCCGAGGGCGCGTGGGGAGCGAGTGCCCCGCGGGGACAGAGCCCCTCCGGGGCGCGGAACGCGCTCAGGAGCCTGTCAGGAGTGCGTGAGGGATCCGTGTGGAACGGGCTGTCCGTGGCGGGGTGTGCAGCAGCCTGTCTGGGGTGTGTGCAGTGCCCGCCGCGGCTCTTACGGGCACTACGTGTGCCGGTGCCCGCGGGGCCTCGGTCGGCCGCCCGAAAGGTGCGTGTGCACGAACCCGGTGGGGTGGGTGGTGTGCGGTGTCCCGCTGCGCACGGGGGTTGTGTGTCTGTAAATTCCCATCCAGGGGATACGTGTGCAAGGGCCTGCTAGGTGAGTTTACATGCATCATCCCCTTCCTGAGGGGGGTGCAGTAGCCCGTCGAGGTGGAGAGCAGGGTGTGTTGGAGAGCCTGCTGGGGCAGGGTGTGTGTGTAACCCTTTCTCTGTGTGAGGGTCGCGCAAGGGGTCCGGCATGTGCGAGAACCCGCGTGTGCCAGTCTTTGTGCAAGCATGGGCAGCGGGGTTGGGATCAGAGCAGTGCCCGAGGGAGTGGGTTGCTCCGGGGGGACACTGGCGCTGGGGCAGCCCAGAATGGACTGAGTGTGTGGGTCCGTGAGCCCCACGGCACCCCCGGCAGGTGTGGCCACCCCTCCAGTGACTTGTCACAGGGTAGCTGCACAGCCACAGGGGTTCTCTGAGGGCTCCTGTCACCCCAAGCCCCCTACCTGTGCTGGGCACCCCTTTGTCCCCAGGAAGCTCTCCTGGGAGTGCTGCACATCATGTTACGATCAGGTCCCATTGCCCCAGCTCCTCCTGAGACTCCCCCACGGCGTGACCAGCCTTCAGCCGTGCGGATCACCCATCGTGAGCCAGACAGCTCAGCCATCCTCTCCAGTCCCCTGTGGCTGCCTCACTGCTCATCAGATCCCCTCAGGGGTGCTGGGAGGTGTCCCTGGCTCTCTTAGCCAGGCCCCCGTAAGGAAGGCTTTTCTCTCGGCCGGCTGTGTGCCCGTGTTACCTGCTGAGCTCCCCCGGGCAGGAGGGGCACCTCTGCTGCTGTGCCTGGCTGGGCAGCTCTGCCTGCCTGGGGTTCTGTGGCTGCAGGGGTCCCCCACGCAGGGAGAGCAGCAGGAGCTGAACGCGTCCAACCTGCTGCTGGCAGCAGGCTCCTGGCACGCAGGAACCGAGTCTCAGCAGGAGAGCAGGGCTGTCCCCAGCCTGTCCCCTCAGTAGCAGCAGGTTCCCCATCCCAGTAGCTGCAGTGGAGCATAGTGGCACAGTAGCCGGCTGGCCCCGGGGCTGCTCCCACACCCCCCTTGCAGTGCAGGGAAGTGTTGAGCTGCTGTCTCCCTGGACAGCAGAGCTGCAGGATGTGTTCTAGGACAGCCCCACGGTGCTCCTGTCCCTGTGCAGTGCTGTTGGCAGCTCCTGGAGTTTAACTGTGCCCTTTGCCTGCAGATGGGCAAAGACCCTGCAGGCAAGGACTGCAGAGAGCCTGGCAGCTGCCAGGGCTGCACCCAGCATGCAGCATCAAGAGCTCTGCAGGATACCACTTCAGAGGAGTTTTCTTTTCTCCCTCCGTAATTATCCTCATACAAATGATTATTACCCAGCATGGCAACCAGGCTGCTGTGAGTTGCCATCCCATAGACTGAGTTTATGAGGTTTGAGAGAGGATCCCTCTTTCTGCTGTGCCCAGGCCAGGGGGAAGGTTTATTCATAGCCTGCACTAGCCCTTTCTGCCTCTTGGAGAGCTTAATGGGGTCCTTGGCATCGGCTCTCCATCCGTGCACCTGGGTGCAGGGTCCTGGGGGAGGCTTGGCATCGAGTCCCCAGCTCTGCCTGCTGGGCAGGTGCTCAGCACTGCTCAAATGAAGCCATGCTGGAGTGAGCTCATGGAGGATGCCCTCCTGGGTGTCTCACTCCTGTTCTGGCAGGGCCTCTCCTGCTCTGGAGGTGAGTCCTGCTTGCTGTCTCCCTTGTTCTGCCTCCTCTGACCTGGTCCTGCATGCCTGTTGCCATTCAGCAGCATTGGGTTTTCTGGATTTTAATGCAGCTGGTGATGCCGGATCTCCTGTCTGGACTGAGCTAGACATGCTTGCTCTCTCGTGGGTGTTGTCTGCTGGATAACTACTTCCTGCTGTTTTGCACACCCATGCAGGTGCTTGAGGGTGTCTGTGCAGAGCAGGTCTATCTCCTAGCAGTGAAATCCTGCTGTAACAGCTCGTAAGTGAGCTTCAATTCCCTGTAAGCAGGCTGCAACCTTGCAGTCTCCAGCTTCTCAGTGTTCTATGGAGCAAGGTCAGCAGGCAGCCCCAGGGGAGTCTGCAGCAGGGGCTGTGCTCAGGACTTGCTCTCTCCAGGGGTCAGCTCTCTGTGGGAAGTCATCAGCCCCTTACCAGTGCCCTCCACTGCATGCCCTGAGATGCACAGCACGAGCAATGCCATGCTCACCATGCATCCCACGGTGGCACTGAGCAGTGATGTCCCTGCTGTTGAATTTCTTGCCTGTTGCATGCAGTGCAGTGTTTGGAGCCTCCAGCCTTTCTCCAGCCTCCCACCTGGCTGAGCCCCATGGTGGCACGGGTCAAGGGCTGTTCAGGGCAGCACTGCTGTGCAGCCAGGCCTGCTGGCACTGCCATCGTGGGGACTCAGTCAGCAGCATCCTGTGACGAGGTTTGTGCTCTGTTGCTTTTGAAATACACCCTTTTCCTTTGAAGAGCAGGGAATTAGTTGCCTTGCAGAGTCACTGCAACTCTGGATAATCATGGGCTGGGGAAAAATTGTCTTGTCTTCTGCTTCAGTTTGCCCTGTGATATCTTCCTGGTGGGTGCTGTGCTGTTGGTAGAGGGTAAGGGCTGCAGATGTGTCTAGGATGGACCAGAAGTGATGGTTGCATGTGGGGGACACAGGACCCTTCTTCCCTTGTACCAGGGCACAGCACATTGCTCCCTGAGTGCCTTTTAGTCTGCAGCCCAACATAAAAGGGGATTATGCACCTGCCCTCTGACTGGATGGGGCTGAGCAAGGTGGGAAGCAGCAAAGTCTCTGGGCACTTTACACACATGCCTGTGCTCCTGCCCACACTTCTGGCAAGCACAACAGAGGCCTGAAGGCTTTGTAGGCAGGATGGGGTGATAATCCTCCAGCACTACAGTGTTATCTGCTTCCAGGAGTCCCTCAGGCCTCAGCTACTAGAGAAGACTTGTAGGAGAAGGTCACGATTCCCTTCCCTTTGCTTGCTTTTCTTTCTTTCTTCCTTTGAGAGTGTCTCTGAAGAGCAGACTGCCTTGTTGAGGAGGGGGATAGCTCTCTCCATGCCAGCAGGATCAGTGCAGATTTGCCACTGTCAAATGGCAGCTTCCAGCCCAGCTCTTTGCTTGTAGGGGATGAATTGACTGTGATGGTGTGTCACTCTTTCCTGATATTGAATTTTTTGGCTGACAGTTGAGAATTGCCCCATTTGCCCCTTTTGCCTCCTCTCTGATGAGCTGAACATCCGCCATCTCACTGGGGGCTGTGCTGTGTCCCCCCCCCCCCCCATGTGGAAAGCAGCAGAGTTGGGTTTGGGGGTCCCCATCACTGCACCCCTCTTGGCTCTGGCTTTTCCTTTCCAGGTTCCCTGGCCTCAGCATTTCATGGGGCTTCTGTTTGCCTTGTTCCCAAACTTTGGGGGTTTGCCTGTGCTGAAATGGACCCCATGCAGTCTGTACCAGCCTGCCATCCCTCTGTCTCCATTGGTGGAGGGAAGGGGTGCTGAGCTACAGCCTTTGGGTGTGGGAGCACCATGCCAGGGCAGCTGCACCTGAAGCACTCTTGCATACTGCCCAACCATCCCCTGCCAAAATTCCAGCAGCAAGCTCTTGTTCAGGGCATATTTAATCCATTCACCTGCCTCTACCTCTTACCAATTAATCAAAATGTCTTGCAGCAGCCAGGCTGGTGTATCACAGCAGCACTCCTGCATTCCACACCAGTTGCTGGGCTACTTCTCCTTTCAGGGGCTTTGGGCAATGCTCATTCTGAGGAAGCACCTTGAGGAAGTCAACCTGTCCCTTCCCTGAAGTGCCCGGGCAAGTTCCCAGTGAGCAGTCTGGTTGCAGAGGGTCTGAGCAGGCTCTGCAGAGCTCCAGAGCAGGATGCAGGACCTTTGTCCAGCCAGGGCAGTGCTTGGCTGGCCCTGCAGCCCTCACCTCTCAGGAGCAATAGTGCTGGGCTCTGGGAGGATGCAGGCTGGCTTGGGAAGGTAGCCTGCCCAGCCCACTGCAGTGGCTTCCTTGGGAGCCTTCCTGGACAGAGGAAATTTGCAATTCTATTCCAATTTCTCCCTTCAGCTACGTCCAAGGCAGATGCTGTCTATATATTGCCATGGTAACGCTGCGTTCTCACTCTCTATGGAATTGCATGCTGGAAAAATATTAGTTTAAAAAACTATGTCGTGTTTGTATTGACTGAAGTGGAGGCTGATAGTGGAGGATCTATTGTCCCCTGGTTGGGAAAAGTCACCAGTAACAGGCAATAAAGCCAGGCAGATTGGCCTCTGGTGACCACTTCTCACCCCACACGGCAATTGCTTCCCTATAAACCCTTCCCTGGCTCTGTTTTATTGCATCCTTTAAAACAGATATTTTTGCCTTAAATGCGCTGCCACTTTGGTCCTCGGGAGTGATGCATTGTGCTAACAGCAATTCCTCAGTGCTCAGGTGGGAGCAAGGAAGGGGAATTGCCTCCAGCTTTCATTGTGGGTCTCTCACGTGCACCTTCAGGTGCTGCTGCTGTGCCCGGGGTGCCAGGCTGGGCTGGGCATGGTGGCCACGGTGCCAGTGCAGGGAGCACACACAGGAACAGTCCAGTCACAGACTCCCAGCAGGATGTGCATTTGCTCTGAGTTTCATTCCCCCCTGCTGCATTGTTTCCTATCAGAACTCTGGCTGGCAGAAGAGTGAGGCAGCTATAAAAGGCAAAGGATGCATGAGGGACCCCCACAGGGCAGCAGAACCTGCAGCCTGGGGGAACAGAAGGGATTTGGGGTACCCCCAGGGTGGTGTGGACAGGGAAGGGCTGTCCTGTCCAGGGGAAGGTGTACAAGCCTGTGACCTCCCACTGGAGAGGGGCTTTTCCTGCTCTGATTTGCTCTCTGGCACACTGGTGAAGGAGAGTACTGGAGCAGGACGTGCATGTGGGCAACCAAGGGAGCCTGTCTTTGTCTTGCTTCTGAGTCCTTCATGGTTCCCTGCCCACTCCAGAGCTACTTGGTGCTGCAGAAACATCCTCTTGGTCTTTATTGCTACTGAAATAACCTCCCATAAAACCTGAGAGGCAAGGAGATGTTTCTGTGTGTGTTTTGCTGAAAAGAGTGAAAACCACAGTTGTGTGTTAGCAAATGGCCTCATCCCAGGGGATGTCAGACCCAGATCACTGCTCCCTGGCAGGCTCCCAGGGTGAGTAGCTCCAAGGCCAGCTCCAGCAGCTGGCCCCTGTCCCCCCTGGAGGGACAGCCAGGGATGGCAGTGGTAGGAGTGGTGAGGGGAGCAGAGGTTTTCCTGCTCTACAGCACCAGGATGCCAATTAGCAATGTGAGCAGTAAGCATGGCCGGGTCCTTGGGGTCGTGGCACTGCTGGAAGTGAGAAGGAAATGAGGTGGAATGAGGGGACCTCTCCATGGTGTTGGTGTGGGGTTGGCCCAAGGCTGTCCCCTCAAGAATCATCTCAGACCTCCTGCTACATTCAGGCTCTGAGGCTGTGCTGACTGCCTGCTTCCCCAGCATGCATTTTGGATGCACTTGCTGCTCAAAATAGCAGAGGCAAGTGTCCTATGGGGGAGAGAGGCTGCTAGAGGAGGAAGATCAGAAAAAGGGAAGATTAATTTTTAAAGCGATGCAGCCAAGGAGCAGCCCTGGGCACCAAGAGTGAGAGATGCGAGCTCCTGGCCCTGGATATTTCTTGGTTGGAGGAAGCCCTACATCCCAAATGGGATGCTCCAGGAGACCCATCTGGTCTGGGATTGAGTAGGCATCTATAACTGAGCAGTTCAGGTGCACTTGTCCTCCCATCCCTGGTGTGAGCAGCTCCAGGAGGGATAAGCCAGAGAGGTTTTGCTGGGGGAGAAGCAAAGTGGAACTCAGTCTAATGAGTGGCAGGATGAAGCCTGAGGGCTGGGCAGCCTCCCCTGCCCTGGGAAGCAGAGGAGCAGCTCCTCACAAGGCTACTCAGCACAGCATAAAAAGCCAAATTTAGTGGGTATCCCAAAAAATCTGTTCTCCTGGCTGAGTCTCAGTTTCCACATTTGTGATACAGAAATGCCCTGCTGCCTTTTCTCTCTCCCGCTGGGGTTCAGGGAGGTTATTTATTAATTTTTAACCTGAAGGTGGTACACCACAACACTGTGTGAGTGTAAAGCATTCCCTGACTGCGAGCAGCTAATGGCTGTGGCATGAAAACCCCAGAGAGAAGTTAGGAGAACAGAAAGCCTTCCAGATCCTCACTGTTACTTGCATGATCGATGCTGTTTGTAATGCTTAAAGATCTGTCGTGATGCTAACCTGCTGCAGAGCCTCCTAAAAGCCTTCAGAGCCTCCTGTGCTTGGGGCTGGGGTCACCTTTGGCTCAGGGCAGTGATTCTGAGATGAGCCCAGACAGCACACAGCTGCTCTTGGCTCTGCCTGCTGGGCACCTGCAGGCAGCTGGTAGGGGTGGTGCTGGCAAGGTGTTCACCCAGTGACTCCCTACAGGGACTTCCATGTATCCCTTGGGAATCTTTGCTCTTCTTGAGGAGTCTGGAGTTAGCACCCAGCCATGGCCTTATGGGCTCCAGAGAGCTGGTGAGTGTGGTGCTGGTGCTGGAGGGGACCAGCAGCTCTCACAGGACTGGGAAGGGCCTCTGCCCCACATTTCCTTGTTTGAGCAGCTCAGTGAGCCTGTGCTGGGGCTAAGCTACATTCAAGCAGGCGGGTGAAATCTTGAGAAGACTTGAAAAATGCAGTAAAAGTGTAGGATGAAAGGTTGCAGCTGCTCTGTCCCCCAGTGCTGAGCACAGGGGTCAGTCTGGAGTCTAAACCTCATTTCCATTAGCAGTCTGTGTGATGGGACACGAGCTGCTTGTGACAGTTGCTGATGCCACCAGGCTGGCAGGGATGCAAGAGGGCTGGAGAATGGGCTGAGAGGTCAGAGTGGGCTTGGTGAATGGGAGCAATGAGCTGACAGAAAGGAAGTTGTTGCCTGAGGACTCGAGGAAAGTGTTGGTGGGAGGCAATCACCAAAAGCACAGATGTGGAATGGGAGCACAAACAGAGCGGGTCCTGCCCCTGCAAGTCAGAGAGGCCCTGAGGGAGAGCTGTGCCCTTGGGGCTGGGGCATTGCTGTGGCCTGCACGGGCAAGGGAGCAGCCAGATCTCTGCTGCTGGTGGCCTGGCCAGGCAGAGATGGGGTTCATCTGCTGTGGGAGGGGTTCAGGTCAGAGTTTTGATAATGGTCCTGGAGGCAGGAGCTGGAATAAGGCACAGGGTGGTGTCAGTCCCTGTCCTTGAAGGAGCAGTGTGTGCATCTGCCTGGATTGATGGAGGGTGGCAGAGGTCCTGCTGTGGGGTGCGTGACCTTCCAGCCTTCATTTCTCTGCTTGCCTGATTATTATCTGGCACTGCCGGCTCCAGCTGGGGTCAGGGCTCTGGGATCAGGGTTATGGAGCTGCTGGGAGGGGAGCCATGCCCTTGGGGGCCGGCGCTCTGCGGCAAGGGCAGGAAAGGCAGAGCAGTGAAGACCATCGAGGGAGGGACAGATCTCATGGACAATACAGGTACCAGCCCCACCGGGGCAGGGGCAGCCCTTGCAGCAGGCTCCACAGGAGCACGGATCCTTCTCCAGCTGCCCCTGCAGTCCCTGCCCAGAGCTGTGGGCACCAGCTCTGTGCTGGCCCTGATGGGCCAGGGCACGTTTTGCCGCTGGTGGGTGCAAATGCAGGAATCCATCTCACAGACTTTCCCTCTGCATTCTTAAAAGCTGGGATTCTGGGGAGCAGAGCAGTTAGGATTTCTGCCTCAGCAGGAGAGCAGAGCTGAGCTGAGCCACAAGGACAGGAGTCACATGTGTGCTGAATAGCTGATGCTTTGCAAGGGAGTAGGGATCCTGGGATTGCGCTGTCTGCTCCTTCCCGCTCCTGATAAATCAGTGCCCTGGGAAATATCATTCATGTTGGCTGTATTTAATAAATTAACTCTCAGCATTTGTGCTCTCTGAGGTTGTTACTGAGTTAGTGTAGCTCCAAACCCTGCAAAGGGAAAAGACACATCGGATCCCCTGGGAATGGATAAGCCATCCAAAGCTAGAAACCAAATATAAACCCAGACTATGCAAATCCAGTCTAACGAACCCTGCTGCAGCACAGACATCCCATCTGGGAGTGGGATGATCCACGAGCAATGTAGCAAAGGGACTGATTGTTTTAATGACTTTCCTCTTCCCAGGGAGAAATGGGAGGGGGGTTGCTGAAACTTGAGGGTTGCAAATGAAAATTCTCTGCCTCTCCATCAGCAGTGTGAGATTTGGGGTGCTGGGGGGCAGAGGAAGGCAGCTTGAATGAACTTGAGGATCTTTTCTGATGTTAAATCCTTTGAATTAGCGAGGAAAGAGCACACCCTGTGTTTCTGCTTTCAAGTCAAAGTCCAGAAATACAACCAATCTGCTGGGCAGCTCCCCAGACACATCAGTCCTTATTGAAGCTCTGCTGTGTAGAGCAGGGCAGAGTGTTTTGCTTCACTAGGAAAGGGCATGGAGGCAGTGGGTGAGCAGCTGAGCAGCAGGGATCCAGCTTTCTGGGCATTGCAGACTGTAATTTATCTCCATGAGGAACTGAAGGGGGTTCAGAGGGGAAAAAATGTCATGAAGTTAAATGGCAGTGTTGCCTCGGCATCCTTACAAATAAGCTTTACCTGCTGTTTGTTCCCATCTTGGTTGCAAAGGCCATCATTTACCTGAACAAAGGCATGGAAGGATGCTGGGAGCAGTTGTCAGGGAGCACACAGAGCCAGTCCCTGAGGGAGGAGGACTGTCAAGGGGCCCTGAGACACAGCTCCACTTGGGGATTGCCACCAGCCCCACTGCTGAAGTTCCCCGAGGATGCTCAGCAGGCATGCAGGGAGCAGAGGCTGGGGTGGGCAGCGGACCCCAGGGTAGCTGGTCCTGCCAGTGCCTTCTGGTGCTGCAGTCTTTGGGCTGCACTGTCCCAGTAGATGCCTTGGAGAGAGGGCAGAGCCTGGTTTTGGCATGTGCAGGGACTGGCCATGTTTAGTCCGTGGCTTCCATGGCTCTTTGGTGTTTCTTCATGTTTCCATGCTTTGCCTGTGCTCAGCCTCTGGCTAAGGCTCTGGGATGCTGGTGCTCTGAGGATAGCACCACCTTGGACTTTGCAGGCTGAGGTGTAAGTCCTGGCTTTCAGGTTGGGCAGTTCTAAATCAAGCCTCCCTGCTCTGACCCTCTGCAGTACTGGAGATGAAACAACTTCCAGTTACGCGTTGTACTGGAATTGTACTCTGGCTACACAGCCAGAGTAATGTTAGGTGTGTTTAAAGGAAGGGGACATGGGAGTGCTGCTGGGAACCCTCCCTCTCAGGAGCTCGAATGGGTGCCATTACCTGCAGCTTGGTCTCCAGCGTGGCCCTGGGGATCTTCCAGGCAATCTTCTTTGCCAAGGAACCTTTAGGACATTTGGAGAAAACCACTCCTGGATCTGTGGTTTCTCCCTGCCCTTAGCTGACTCCAGGGCTGTGGTCCATCAGGAGGTGGACGCACAACTGTACACACCAAACGACCCCCTTTGTGGTGACAAATGTGCCTAAAACGTGTGACACACCGCAGAGCTTCGTGCCTGGGATTCACAGCCTGACTGACCATGGCATTTGCTCCCACTGACAGGGTCAGGTCTCTCTGATTTGGAGGCCCGTCCCCGGCAGCCTGCTGCGCTCTCTGCGTGCTGGTCGGACTGCAAGCCGCGGGAGTCGTGGGGCTGCAGAGCCCAATTGTGGGTTTCAGTTTAATCACCGGGGCTGAGGAACCTCTATTCATTCCGGCTCGCATTCATCTGTGTCCTAGTAACAGTGCTCTCCCAACCTCCTTCCCGGCGCAGGCACACACGGCAGGATAATGGCAGGAGCCCGGCAATCGCGGAGCTGAATAGCGCTGTAATTACGGGGCTATAATGGCGAGCTGGAACTCATTAGCCATTATCAGCCGTTTCAGCAGGACAATGGCAGCACCCCGGGGTGCGCGGCTGCGCTGCCTGCACCCGGTGGCCCTACACGCTGCTCGGCGGCCCCGAGGCCAGCCCGCCGCTGACCTTGGCCCTCGCACGGCTGCAGAAGCCGGCGGAGGGAAGCTTTGGCTCCGGGTGGGAATGATGGACCGTGTATTCAGCCAGTCATGTGACGTGAGGCATTCCTGCTCCCTGGTCCCGCTGTCCGGGCTCAGGAAGTTACAGACACCCCGTGGTGCTGCCCAAGCACCCCTAGCTGCTCCATGGTGGCACTTGCCTGTCTCTCCTCCCCTGGCTCCAGCAGCTCATCCTTCACTTGACTGACTTCTCCTCCTGCAGTTTATTTGTTTTCCCCTTGATTTTTGTGTTTGTGTTCAGTGCAGGCAGTGGGTCTCCAGCCTGGGAGCCCTCCCTGGGCTCTGCCTTCGCCTGGGCATCCTCCATCCCCATCTCCTGCCTAGGGCAGGTTGGCTTATGGCAAAAAGCAAACGCTGCCGTGCTTTGTGATGCCGACTGTCTCCTGCAATAGGGGGCTGCACAGAGACCCCCAGCTCTGCAGAATGTGGGTCCCAGGGCTGATGGCCCTGCTTTTCCCACAGTAATCAGATCCTGTAATGCGGAAAGGCACTGCAAAGCTGACTGCGAGGTGCAAATCTCTGCAGCTTCTGGCTCGATGTATTTTAAAGCGGGATAATCCTAGCAGGAGCATGCTGGAGAGCATGGCTGAGGAGAGCTGGGGAAGGTGTAACCAGCAGGCTGGGAGCAGAGCCTCTGCCACGTGTGTGTCCAGCAGTGGGACACGTGTTGTGTTGGTGCTCAGCATAGCCTGGGCAGGACCGAGGCCATGGGTGGGTGTAGGAACCTTTTATTTCCACCAGCAGAATGAGCAGGGAGGGGCAGCATCTTCTTTCTGGCTGCATTGCCTGTCCCTGTGCTCACCCAGGGCTTTTGAATGAGAGTGATGCCACAAAGCAGCTTGTCCTGTGCAAGCTTCTCTTGGTGGGTGAAACCTGAGTGTGGCTTATTCTGCAGGTGAAGGTGTGAAATGTCTGTGCACTGAAC
The DNA here is from genome assembly GCA_013400575.1 of Peucedramus taeniatus. Classification (NCBI taxonomy): domain Eukaryota; kingdom Metazoa; phylum Chordata; class Aves; order Passeriformes; family Fringillidae; genus Peucedramus; species Peucedramus taeniatus. The sequence continues at coordinate 112,462 of WBNO01006398.1, read as the reverse complement.
CAGTTGTGGTGCAAGGATAATGGCAGGAGCCATTATCATGTAAGTGTCACTTACAGGTGTAAGTGTCTTGCAGCTGGGTGTTTGGAGGGATCCTGCTGTTCTGGGGGCTTTCGTTTGTTTCTTGCTACCCTTGCCTTCTCTAAACAACTCTGTGCATTTGGGATGACCCTGACACCATAGGTGTCAGCTACATTTGCAGAAGGAGGTGACATGCAGCCCGGGGGGGCATCTGGAACAGGAACAGGGAGGATCCAGACAGCCCCTTCCTCTTGTTGCCTTATGGTCCATGAAAGATGCCAGCTTACACAGGCACAGCCAGCCAGACTTCTGAGTGCCCAGCACTGCTGGTCAAGAGGGTGAGGGTCCTCTCTGGAGCCAGGGGACATTCCTGGAGAGGGGCCACAGAACTGCACCAGCCCCTACTGTCCTTTGGGCCCTGCCTGCCGTTTTTGGGGAGGTACTGGGGGGCCCCAGTGTTTGGCTACCTCCTGAGTGCTTCCCTGCTAATTTCTTCCTCTTCTCTCTGCAGGGAGCTCAATGGCAACAACATCACACGAATCAACAAGAATGACTTTGCTGGGCTGAAGCAGCTCCGTGTCCTGTGAGTTCCTGATGAGGGGCCAGATGCCCCCACCTTGGTGGATATTGTGCTTGGTTTGTGGCCCCTCCTAAGGCTGCTGGGGTCAGCCTCTTTCTGTGGGCTTCAGCCAGCAGGGCTGGAGGGTATTGTGTTGGGCCAAGCGTGGTGGATTTCCAGCTGGGAGAGAGTGGGAAGAGTCTGGGTTGTGTTGAGGGGATAATGGGAGTGAGGTGCCCTGGGTCAAAAGAAGTGATGGGGACACTGGGGACCACTTTTGCAGAAAGCTGACCCCTTCTCTCTGCAGGCAGCTGATGGAAAACCAGATCAGCATGGTGGAGCGTGGGGCATTTGATGACATGAAGGAGCTTGAGCGGCTGTGAGTGTCTGGTCATGGAGGGAGGTTGGTGAGGGGCTGCTGGATTTAGTTGCAGAGAGCATCCTTTCCTTTTTTCCTCAAACCCTAATGTATTGGTGTTGCCTGACTTCAAGCAGCTTCTCTTTTACGTGGCAGTGGTATTTTACAGTTTGGGAAGCACACCTATTTCTGTTTCTCTAGACCTTAGAGTCCTTTCTGATGCTTTTGAAGTGAGGACCAGGTTAAACACAAATGACTTTTGCTGTATCAGCTCTGTCCTGTGTGTTAGCAAGGGAGCTGTAAGTTCTGGTCCAGCACTCAGTAAAATAGCTCAGCAGTTTAAAAATCCCAAGCTGCTCAAGCAAATATGAGGAGCTGAGCGAGCAGCAGGTTAAGAGTGCAGTTAAGCAGCAGTCAGCAGTTAACAGCTTGGAGTCCTCTCTGCATGTAATTACAACATTGTGAGCTGGTCTATTAGTGCCCTGTTGGTTGTCCCTGCCTGGGATTGTGGTGAGCAGGATGGGGGTGTCCTTGCCAGGTGGGATGCTCTGCTCTATTGGCCTCTCTGAGCGAGCCAAAGTACCCAGCTCTGCATGATGCATCCAGCTGGGCTGCAGATGGGGTCATTGCTTTGTACTCCAAGCCCTGACCCTTTTCTTCTCTCCCTGCAGAAGGCTGAACCGCAACCAGCTGCACACCCTGCCCGAGCTTCTCTTCCAGAACAACCAGGCACTGTCACGGCTGTGAGTACCTTCTGTGCCCACAGGGCTCCCTGCCCAGCACTGGGGGACTGCCGTGGGGTTTGGAGGGGCACTGATGCCTTGGAGGGTGCTGCTCCTGGGGGGTTGTGCTGGGTGTGTTGTCCCAGTGAGGGCTCGGCAGGTGGCAGGGAAATGCTCCCTGTTTCTGTGAGACCCGAGCATGCAGCAAGGTGGGAAATGGGCTGTGACTCCAGGAGGTCTGAGACTGGCAGTGTTGAGGATGTGACACATGGGGATGTGGGATGAGGTGCTGGCAGTCTGGGCTGGGTCTGGTGTCGCAGAGTTGAGCTGTGCCTGCACAGTGTCAGCTGGAGGTGCTGAGAGCTCCTCAGCCTCTCCCTGGGTGTGGATCACGGGCTTTGGAGCAGGGTTCCCTTACACACTAGCCCAGGTTCTCAGGAAAGAGGGTGTCCCTAAGGGTGTCACATTCTGCCCAGAGACCACCATGGGGCACAGAGAGCCCCATGACCCTGCTCAAGACCTGCCTTTCTGTAGGTGTCTGGAGAAGGAAGCCCTGCCCGGGGCAGATCCAGCCCTTCATGCCTGCTGCCCCCTCCTCACATTGCTCTACGTGTCCCCATCCCTGCCTGTCCCTCTGCACCTGCAGAAACAACTCCAGGGACTGTCTCTTGCTGTGCAAGCTCCAGCTCCACAGATCTCTCTGCTCCTCCTCCCTCTGTGCAGCAGCAGGCTGCTGGGATTTTGATAAATATTCTCGTTCCATATTGGGTTTCCCTTGCCTGGGGCTGTTTTGCTCAGGCAATGGTGCTTTCAGCAGTGCCAGCATTGTTCAAACAAAGTGTTTACAGGCTCTCAGCTATGTCAGGCACCACATACATAGGGAAGGGTGCTGTGAGGAGCAGAGGGTGCGTGCCAGACTGGGGCTGGGTGCTCTCCATCACTCAGAGAAGCAGCTTATACCCTGTGGATTGGGGTGGTAGTTGCCAGGACACAAGCTTTCTGCTTGCAGCATCTTGTATCTCCATTGATCAGCTGTGACATGAGGATGCCAGGTCCCTGCTGAGGCAAGGCAGGAATGAAATGTGCTGAGACATTCCCAGGACGTGGCCATGCAGGGGCCAGGCAGCCCTGCCTGTGCAGTCAGGCTGTGGCTGAGCCATTTTCTTCCAACAGTGCCAGGGAGTCAGTCCCAGAGTCCAGCCTGAGGCGTGTAATGAAGGGTTAAAATGCTGTGTGGGTTGCCAGTATGGGATGTGTGAAGTGGTGGACAGGTGCCAAAGATGGGCCTAGGTAATGGCAGCTGATAGCACAGGCACTCAATTAATTATCAAATGGCATTTGTTGAGCTCAGCTGTGCCATATCATGGTGCCAGCAAGGGCCCATCCTCCTCCAGCCACCCATTGCATAACAGAACCACGGGCAGGAGAATAATGTTACAAATATTGCTGTTTCCTTTTTAATCTTCTCTAGATTTTAATACCAGGCTCTTTCAACAAGCAAACCCTGACAGTTCATCATGGAGATGCAGAAGAGCAGCATGTGTGTCTCCTACACATGCAGTGTGCCCCTACACGGCCGCCAGGCTCGTGTGGAGCCAGGACTGTGCCATGGTGTGCAAGGGCTGTACACAGCACTGAGGGTTTGAGGGGGCTTTGCAAGATGCTCCTTGCAGCCTCTTCGTGTTCAGGTGCATTTCAGCCTCATCCTGTTGTTTTACTGCTTACTGCAATGTGGTGGTTATTTCAAACCTTTTCCCTCCCACTCTCTCTTGAAGTTTTTTTTCTGGCCATTTCTGCCATGGCAAACTGCCTGGATACCAGCACCTGGAGCTTTTCTTGTTCAGTCTAGGGCTGTGTGCAGGAGTTCAGATTTTGCAGCTCCTCTACTATAGCTGGTGCCGTTTCTTGGGAAGCTTTGATGTGTGCTTGGAGCAGAGGGTCCCTGTGATGAGCAGTGGGACAGGGACAGGGGACACTGAGCCACCCTCCAGCCTTCTCTGCAGCAGGTTCCCCCACACACATTAGTGAGGGTAGGGGTGCAGCATTGGGGTCTGCCCAGAGAGCACATCAGGAGCCAGTGTCCTGGCAGATCCTCGAGTTCTGCATTTGTGTAACAGAGCCCTGTGTGCCAGAGGACCTGCTGCTCCCATTCCTTGAGGCTGCCAGTTGCTGAGGTGCTCAGGGATGTTTCGGGGGGATGGCAGGGCAGGGGGTGCCCTGGGTGGCTTGGCTAAACACACATGCTGGCTTAGCAGGAGGTGGGATCTGGACCAGTGTTAGTCCAGCCAGTGCAGGAGGTCATAAGGACACTCTTAAATTGCTGCAAACCCGGGTCAGGCTACAGGGATATGAGTCAGTGGGGAACAGGTTTAAGCTAAATTGAAATCAGCTCTCCTTGAATGAAATTGGAGCCTCCCCATTGGGCTTTGCACTTGTTTAACTGCTGAAATGGATCTGGGGTGGCCCCACTGTTCAGGACCCCCTCCCTGCCCAGAAACAGGCTGGGACCTGTGCTGGTCTAGGAAAAGAAGGCTCTTACCAGCACCATTTTCTTGCAAACCCTGATCTCCAGATCACTTCCAGCAAACAAGCTTCCCCTTGACCTGCTGACTGCAGCCACCCATGGCATGCTTCTCGAGTTCTGGAGTCCTTGCTAGATCCTCATGTCCTCACACCATTGTACTGGGAGGTCTTGAATTAGCAAAGAAATTAATGAATGAGTCAGGCTGAGATCTGTTTAGTTGGGGAATGAGGCTGTCTGGAGGCAGCTGAAGCAGAAAGCCAGGGGTGGATTGCAGGAGCTGCTGGGAGTTGCTTAGGTGGGCCCTTGGGTGCTGGCCTGGGTGCTCCAGCCTTTTCTAGACATAGTCTTGGTGGATCTTTTTCAGCACATCAGTAACACAGAAGATGAAGGCAAGTCTGCTGAATTGGGGTATGTGATACCCATAGAGCAGTTTCCCACTGTACCTTTCCTGCTGAACCTGATGAAAATTTTTCAGGAGCACAAGAGGTGTCCCTGAGGTTCAGGTTGTGATGGAGAGCTCTTTGTGCACCTCCTGAGTGTCAGAGCCTAATCCACATTGTGGTACTTTGTGGTCTCCCAGCCCGGCCCGAGCTACAATTAGTTACACGGAACTTGGCTGTAAGGAGCATTTGTGCATGGGGATAATGGAAAGGGTTGGAGTTAAACCTGATCCGTCGGGGCTTAAATAAACTGGGGAATGGCAGGAAAGGGCCAACGGGAAGCAAACCTCAAATGAGGGCATGGGGGAGGTGAGACGCCTGGAGAGGAATGTTTTCCCCTTGGAATTTGGAAATACTGAGCTGACGCCTGCCCAGAGCCCGTTTCAGTCTGAGATAGTGGGGGTGGTCCTTGGCAGTGGGGCTGGGAGGCAGGGGGGACTCCCTGCATGGCCTCCTTTATTTATGTCCCCCACCAGGAGCGGGTAACTCATTAAGCAGTGCTGGTGGCTGGAAATGGTGCTGATCTGAGGTTTCGCTGGAGAGCGCCTGACCTCAGTGACCCATTCTCAAACTGGGTTTAATTAAACTGTCAGCACTGGACGGCAGAACAAAGCTCTGTGGGCTCAGGGGGGAAAGCCAGGGTCCCCCAGCAGCTCACTGGGGAAGAGCACATCTCCTGCAAAGTGGAGGGCTGATAAAAAGATGGATCTTTCCTTCCAGTGGGGATTACCCAGGCAAGAAGGTGACCTTTTCTATTGCAGTGCCCAGTGTTGGTCCCTAGTGTGCCACAGCCGTGCACTTGGCTCAGCAGTGGTGCCCCAGTACAGCCCTGATGCACACCAGGAGCCAAGGGGATACTGGTAGATCTTCTTTCACCATCTCTCCCAAGCTGGCAGGAGTTGGGGTTTTTTTCCCAACAGCCCCCAGCAGAAAAAGCAAGCAGAGTTTCTACTTCCTTGGGAAGACTGGAGGGGAAGGATGGTTTTGTAGCACTCTCTCCCTTCTCTGCTCAGCTCCTCTTAAAACCTCCTCCTGAAGCTGTTTCTAAGTCCCTTGGGGGTTCTGGATGGGGGATGCAAGGAGGAGAGAGGAGTCTGGAATGGCTGTAGCAGCAGGGTGAGGACAGAAATGCTGCGGGCGCATCATCAGGGAGGCAAAGACGTGGGCTGTTGAAATGTGCTAAAGGCAGCCAGGATGGCTATAAATAAATAGTTTTCTCCAAGGGAAGCCGAGCTGATGCGAGGGAGGAGAGGAGCAGTGGGTGCTTGGCTGTGAGGAGCTCTGGGGAGTAGCTCCTGCAGGGGAGTCACAATCCCAGATGGATGCATCCCCATGGGAGTGGCTGCCCAGTGGTTTCCCTCAACAAAAGCTGCAGTAGCTGCTCCTTGCTCAGGCAGAATGGGAGCTGAGAGAGAGTGACCAGAGAGTAGGGGGAAAAAATGTCTTGTCTCCACAAGGAGGGAGATTTAGGGCACGGGCCGCAGACTGTCAGCTTCTGTCGGACCCATGCCAGCAGAAATGGTGAGGAGATGGTGCCACATCTTAGCTGGCAGCCAAGCCCAGGGGGAAGGGCTGCCGTGCTGCTCTCAGTCTGTAAGGGCAGGGGCTCCCTAGAAACAGCATTAACATCTCAATCAGGGCTGGTGACTTTCTGAGCCGGGGACATGTGAAATGTTGTAGGAGCTGGGGGGATTGTCACGCTCCCGTGAGACTCTTCTCCTGCAGCCAGAGCCTGCAGAGGAATAGTGATGCTCTCCAGCTGCCTCTGTCTGGAAGCTGACAGAGGAACCAGGGGCTGGTTCAGACCCACCGTGCACCCAGGGGTATTTAAAGATCTGGGAGTTTTGAGCTGAGTGGCAGAGAGCACCAGAGCTGGGTGTGCTGCCTGGTTAGGAGAGATGATATTGTGGCGAGCCCTGGGGCAGGCTCCTTGCACCACCCCTGCATTTGGCTAAACCCAGCCCTAATTGCCTTTAGAAAAGCAGGCAGAGAAAAATGGAGGGCTGCTAAATAACTTGAGAAAATGCAAATGACATCCTTCAAGAAGGAGAGGATCACAACCACGCCAGAGGAAGCTGTGAGCTGAGTAGTAGCAAAACAGGGTGACAAGTGAAAAAGGAGCTGTCAGAGAAAGGAATAACAAAACAGGCCCCGCTCGGATGGGGCGGGCTGCGCGTGGGAGGTGTTGCTTGTGAGACTGTGCTAGTGACCGCTCCTCTTGGGGCTGCACCAGGAAAGCCCCCAGATAGGGAAGGCAGAGATGGAGGAATAAATGTGTGCTTGGTGACAGCTGCATAGAGGAGCGGTCCCGTGCCCCCCCAGCGGGGAGTCATGCTGGTGCCAGGTGGGAGGTGTGGGTGCCAGGTGGGGACGCTCTCTGGGGAATGCTTGTGCCACAGCTTTGCTCCCTCCCAGTGGGGGAGACTTGCCTGAGCCCCATTTTCAATTTAGTGGGGGATATTTGGTGCCTGCCTGCTGGTTGGCTTCCTGGAAATGCTGTCACTGTGGTGGGCTGGCTCTGCCTGTGCCCTGGCTCTCCTGTGCCAGACACCCGCCCCCACCTCCCACAGTCACTCCTGTTGGGGCTTTGGTTGAGGTTCAGTCCCTCCAGCAAGGTTTTGTGCTGCTTCTGGAGCTCGGCAAGTGCCCAGGAGCCTGCAGCCACTGTGTGGGAAAGGGCCTGTGGGCACAGCATTGTGTTTTCATCTTGCCATGCTGGAGCAGGGTTGCTTTGGCTCCCTGGGCACGTGCCCCTTTGCTCTTCGCACAGATGTGTATGTGCTGATGTTCTGTGCAGAGCTCTGCGGCCCAAGAGCAAAGTGCCAAGGTCAGAGCAGAGAGCAGCTTTCCTGGAGCAAACCTCCCTGCTTCCCCTTCCCCAGCATCCCTCATTTTGTCCCAGCTCCCCCTCTAGCAGCATCCCCCTCCCCTTGCCGGGTGAGGGCCAAGTGTCCCCGCTGTCACCATGCCCACGTTTTGGACTCCGGGTGCCGTACCCCATCGCGCTCCCCAACAAAGCTCCTTCTGTTGGGGACAGAGCAGGGCTGGGGGGGCCAGGCCGGGATGTGTCCCCCCGAATACCAATGAGGAGGGGCAGCCTGTTTACCCCCATAGCTGGGGGGAGGGGGGAGCTGTGGGGTCTGTGTGCTGCAAGACCCCCCCCCCACACCAGCTGGGGGGAAGGGGAAGGGAGGCCTCTCTGCAGCCCCCGGGAACAAAGAGTCAGTGTGGCTCGTGACAGCTCTAAGGAAACGCAGGGAAACAAATGTGCCACTAATAGGTGGGGAGGTTACCTAGGGAAGGATGCTGCCAGGCGGGCGGGCGGCCAGCCCCCCTCCCCGGCGGGCTGCCAGGCACTGAGGGACTGCTCCTGGCACCCCAGCCTTGGCGGGGCTCAGGGGGCTACAGAAGGGCCAAGCTGAGGCAGGCTGATACGTCCTTGTGCTTCTGGCCCGTGGGGACAGCATCCTTACAGACACCTCTGGGGCTTTGTGCTGGGAAACCCTGCTGGGAAGGAGCACCCTTGTGCAGGGAGCCCATCACTGCCTGCTGCTCTCCCCCTTCTTCCTCCATCGTTAATGTGCCACAGACCTCAGCTTTTTTGGGGGGAGGGCAGTAAGACTCCCTGGGTGATCCTGAGTGCAGACAACCTCAAAGCCTCACAAATTAAACACATTCTTAGGATCTCTTTATATCTGAGCACTTCCATAAGCATTTTGGGAGTTGACCCGCAGTCTCCAGAGGCACAGGAGTGCTGGGGTGAGGCCCAACCATGGCCCAGCCTGCAGGAGCAGCCTCCCTTTGCTCCCCACCAGCCTGGGCCCTGTCCCACAGGTTTGTGGTGCAAGCCCTGCACAGGGACACCCCGGCTCTGTTCTGTGCCATTATCCTGCCAGGGAGCCGGGGCTGCCAGCAGTGGGCATTGCCAGACGGCTGCCTGGAGATAATCTCACCCCTTCCCTCCGTGCACCCCGTTGTGCTCCTGACTCACGGCCGGCTCCAGTTTTCTGGCTGTTGAGACGCTTCCAAGGTTTCCCTGGCAATGCACGGGGTCAGGCCCCGCTCCCGGAGCTCTCTCCTTGAGCCACTGGTTCTGCTGGGCTCACCCTCTGTCTTGCTTTGGGTGCAGGCTTGGATTTGGGTTTTTTAATGTTATTAAAGCGAAAGGGGCTGAGTCTGTGGTGAGGTGCAGCTTTCAGCCCCCTGCCCCTTTCAGCAAAGTCTTCTCCTCCACACGGCATCATGCAGAGCATCCCTGTCCAGCTTCCCAGTGATGCACTGGCAAATGGGAATTTGCAACCCATGGTAAAAAGCAATGAAAAATCAAGTCTTCCTAAAGCTGAGCAGCAGTGCTAATTACACAGCTATTAAAACACAGGAATTATTTATTCCTCGCCTGCCTCACAGCTCATTGCCTGCATTGTCCCACATTCAGCCTTTGGCCACCTTTGGTCCCCTGAAAGAGTTAAAAGAGCATTTGGAGGAGCTGATGCCTTTGTCCATCCATTTTGAGCACAGAATAAAGGCATTTCCTTCCTCCTGTTTTCAGAGCTCAAATAGTAGAAGAGTTCAAAGTGATATTAAAGAATCGTGAGCAGAATTAGCCTCTGGTAATTTGACTTCCAGAATGTGGAAGAAAAAAAGTCCAATGCAGTGATTTGAGGCTAAGTTATAACTTGGTAGCACTGCACGTGCATCCCACAGACGTGTGAATGTGCAGAGCCAGGTAATTAACCTGCATTTGCTGTCTGATCTTCCCGCGGGTGGGTGCTGGAACCCCTCATCTCTCCTGCTGGGACTGCAATGAAAACAAGCTGTCAGCAGTTTCCAACAGGGTGCCTGTGCTGTGTTCTTTCTCTTCTGCTCCCAAGGGACCTGTGGTGCTTTTGTCATTGGTGCTGGACCACACAGCCTGCCACCCCCACACCAGCAGTTGGGCTTGGTGGGCTCCAAATTCTTGCCCAGTCGGGCTGCCTGGAGCACTGGGATGTTTTATCCAGTGCTGTAGGCGGGTAAAGTTCCCCATGCTGAAGTGCTGAAGGGCCAAATAAATGAATGTAAGTGGGAAAGATGCCCCTTTGCACACCTGGGGGTTTTCCTGGTGCTGCAAGGCTCCTAGGCATTGCCAAGGGGAAGCTGTGCCCTGCCTGCAGGGATGAGCTGAGGTTGTCCTGGTTTGGTGAGCCCATTTCCCTGTGTGTGCCAATTGACATCCATGTGCGAGGGAACCCTGCTGGCAGTGTGTTGGGCATGGGTTTGGGGAGGTGGGGATTCATTTTCCAGATTCTCATCTGTGTTAAATTAATTACCATCTCAGGCTTATCCTCACTTAACCAGTGAGATGCAGACTTCTGTGGCTGGGACTCCCACTGCCCTGCCAGAGCTAAGCAGAGTATGGATCAGGGGGTCTAACCAGCTGCCTTCCATGGCCCTTCCATGGTTGTTGCACCCCCCTTTGCCCACAGAGGCTTTGGTCGTCATTTGTGTCCGTATTTCCCTTCAGGATAGGAAAAGCTGGATTAATTTTTACTGCTCCCAAGGGAGCTGTTGGTAACTGAAGACATCCCACTGTCTTTTTTTCTCTAAACTGGGAGGCAGGAAATGGCAGGGATGGTTTAGAATGGTTTTCTCACCCCTCCTTCTCCATGTCTGGTCCTCTCCCCCCCTCCAGTGGGGGATAGCATTTGAGGCAGAGCTGCTTGAAAAGAAAAAAAGTGGCAGACTTTCTGCAGGCCCTGGGCTGGCAGGAGTTGGGGTTCCCTGGGAGGTGCAGCCAGAAGGAGCTTGACCATCCACTTGAGTGTTTGGGAAATGGTGGTTTTGGGATTCTAAGGAGAAAGGAGGGAGGGATGTTAGCTATGTTGCATGGACAGAGTACTAAATATGGAATAGCTCTCAAAATGCTATTTCCATCCCAGAGCTGGGAAGTTCTCCACCCCCGGACCCCCCGCAAGGCAGAACTGGGAAAGGGACCTAGGAATTCTGACCCTGTGTCTCCCCACACCTTCCCATTCCTGGTATGACACTCAAAGGGACTTTGTCCACCTAGGAGCCCCACAGATGGGTGGGTGCTTCATCCCCTCCACTTCACCCCATCGAGGATGCTTTTTCCCAGGCCGGTCACTATATGACAGAGACTTGCAGTGGCAACAGGGGCCTGGGGATGAGGGTTGAAACTGACCTCACCATGGCACCCTTTTGGGATGTTTGCCTGGGGTCTGATTGGTGATTCTTCTTGCCATGGACCAGCACATACCCAGCAAAACATGCGGCAGCGTGCTGGTCCAAGGCAAGAATAGTGGAAATGCAAGATGGGTGTGGGTTGGGGGGTAGGTATTCAGCCCCAGGGATACTCCATGGCAGCTCCTCTCTATTGCACAGCCAGGCTGTTGCTGTCCAGCAATTAACGCCGGCGCTATTAATTACCAATCATGGGGATAAAGTTAGGGCCGTGTAGCAGGAGTGGGGATCTGTGCTTGTGGGGTAAACAGGAGCAGGGAAGTGAGGAGCAAGCAAGGGGGCTGGCTGCATTCCCAGGACTCGGTGGCGTTTCAGGCTCTCGCTGTCTGACCGGAGGCATTTCCACCTCCCGGTGTTGTCGTCCTGCTCCAGCTCGCTTGTTCTCCTCCCCACGGGCTCAGCATGTTGCTCATTCCTGCATCCTACGATTTCACAGCATCCCCGCAGCCGGGTGCTAATGAGATTAGACCCAAGCTTTAAGATGTCTCTCTCTATCCTTTGCCATCCAATTACACAGCCCGCATGGTATCTGATTGCCTGTGAGAGGGGAGGACTGGGGCTGGCTGGGATGGGAGGATGCAGCTGGTCTTTCTGGGTATCAGCCCCGCCGTGCTGAGTGGTTTTCTTTTGGTTTTCTTTCTTTCTTTCTCTTTTTTTTTTTTTTTCATTCTCCCCTTGGCTTTGAGCTGCTTCGTTTGGCTTTTTCATCGCTTCTCGATGTGGCGGCTGGGCAGAATTTGTTTAAATTAACTGCTTGAATGGCAGCGTTTGTGTGTGTTGGTGGGGGGGAGCTCAGACAGCACCAGAATGGATGAGGGGGATTAAAGGTGCCTAATGGGTTCCAGATGGGCATCCTGGACTGGGAAACACCCCCGCAACCCCAACCCCAGCCAGGGGCCGCTGGTAAGGAGCTTGGGGCTGGGAGCTGGGATGCTGCAGCAGGCAGCTGCCGGGTTCTCCTGCGGCAGGGCGGCTGCTCCAAGCATGTGCCAGTGGCACTGGGCTGCCCTGAGGCTCCCCAGGTGCTGTGACTGCCCAGCCGTGCTGGGGGTGAGCAGGCAGATGCACCACAGGAAGCACCTTCCCTGGCTGGCCCGGAGCATGGGGTGCAGCAGGCTCCACTCCCTGCTGCAAGGCTCTGGCACTGAGGGGCTGGGGACAGACACTTTGTGGGTGATTCCAGCTTTCACATTTCCAGCCTCAGCTCGATCATCAGCTGACACTGCAACTACAGCCCACTGGGGCAGCACCACTGGTGCATCAGTTTCTGCTCTGCAGCCTTGGTTGCAATGAGGAATGATAATATTTAGTCTTTGTTGCCCTCCCCCTGGGCTGTAGAGTAGCTTGGGGCGGGTGCTCGCTCAGTTTGACATCCCCACCACTGCAAATGTCAGCGTATTTTTTTCGTATTTACAGATGGAAAACTGAGTCACAGAGACAGGAACTAAATTGCCTGTGTGGCCCTGCCAGCTGCATTTCCCAGATCTGTAGGGGTTAGAGACGTGGTGACAGCCCTGCCTGTCTTTCCAAGGGCTGTGCCTCCCACCAATGGCCAGATTTCTCCTCCAGACCTCCTACATGGTGCCAGGCCTGTGTGTTTGCAGCCTGTCTGGTGGCAGAGCCTTGATTGGAAGCATGTCAGTCCCAAATGAGATGAAGAGTGTAGAAGTGAAGAGCTGCTGGGGTTTGGTGTCACTGGCAGGGACCTCAGGGTCATTGCTTTTGAGTTTTATTAATGGCTAAGAGCAGGAGGAGGATATAAGCTGTGAGATAGTCATCTGCTGGGAATATCACCTGTGCTGTAGGTCAGCACATCATTTTGTGGGAGATTTTAACTTTTTAAGGGGGAGCAGGGCTACAGAAGCGGGCAGGTTTAATGGAAGTGAGCATCACACGGAACCTTTTGCTATTGAAAGCTGGCAAAGCCCTGGTCCTGGTGGGAATGAGCCCGCTCACCCTGAAATAGTTTTTTTTGTGAAGGCAGTGGTTTGCTGTGGTGTGTCCAGCTGCATCCAAGCAGATGGCTGAGCCAGGGAATGAGGCAAGGCTCAGGAGGGAGACCCACAGCCACGCTCCCCATGCAGGAGGGAGATGGCAGAGGAGAGCCCTGGCTGGGTGTCACAGGGACACAGAGTATTTGGGAAGTGCTGGCTGACCTCCATCACCTGCTGACCCTCGACCAACGCTCTGTTGGCCAGCCCTCCCAGCTCATCCTTGGCCCCACATTCCCCCACCCGGCTCGTTTCCTTCCACAAATATTGAGAAAATAAACAGCACAGCCAAAAGGGGACATCCCTGCATCCCTCCACACACAGCTGCTTCCCCAGGGAGCCGCACAGGTGGTGACCCTGCATTCCTCATTCTGAGGGTTAACTGAGAGAAAGCAAATATTGGCTTCTCCTGGGGCTGCTCCAGCCTGTGCCTGCTCCAGCCTGTGCCTGTGGCTAGGGCTGCCTCCTGCCTAAGGAAAGGGACTCGTGGTGCAGGCAGGTCCCCATCCCTGGCAGGGGTGGTTGCACAAACATGGCTCTTCACCCAGGTAGCTCAAATTCCCCATTGTAGCCTTGATCCTGCTCCTTAGGACAGGATCTTCCTATCCCCCATCCTCCTTGACTCTCTTCATCCTGGTCTTGTCTCTTAGCAACTACCCCTGCCCAGGACCTGGGCTGCGTGGGGAGGGATGTGACACTTTCTGTGCATCAGTCACTTTGTCACCTCCAGAGCGAGTGTGAGGTCGTTAACCCCGGAGCACAGTGAGTGAGGATAGAGCATCCCTGCCATGCCTCCCCCGGTGGCAGCCGCTGCTCTGCCTCCAGCTTGACACCGATCCCCGCTACAATAACGATACGGGTGGCAGTCAGGGAGGAATTAAAGGATAATTAATGCCAATCCACATGGAAAATTGCTCTCGTCAAACAAACCTGATATCATTTTTTTGATGAGCTGACAAATTGGGTTGATAAGTAGCGACTGTGCTGACATGATATACCGAGACTTCTGCAAGTCATTTTGCTCTTGCCTGGAGGATATTGCCATGAAAACATTAATATTCTGCAAAAGTCTGTGTAGCATTTCTGACAGCGTTCTTCGCTGCTAGAAATCCCTGGGGGAATTGCAGTGGTCACCTCTCTGGCAGGGTGCAGTGGGGGTCTGATGGTGGTGAACTAACATTCACCGTCTCTGCAAAGCTGCGGTGGTCTTGGAATCTTCGGTGGCACTACTGACTTTTGCCAATCAGCCCCCAATATCCTGGTCTCTTGTTTCTTCCTCTTTCTGCCCTGCACCAGCTGAGGGTGAGCTGAGTGGCATGGGTGATGCAGCTTGGGAAGAAACCACCTGCACAGTGAGAGAACTCAGTCTGAGAGGAAACATGAGCCAGTAGGTGAGAGGAGCAGGGCTGGTGCCCCCCGGTCTAGCGGGGATGCTCCTCCTGGAACACCTGCACTGGGAAACATCCTCATGCAAGGTCACACAGCTGGGAAAAAAAAAATGTAGGTCACAGTTACAAGACGGGGAGCAGTGTCTGGGGATGTGGTTACACTGAAAAGGACTTAGCAGCCATGGTGTAATCCTGCTCTGGCATGCGAGCTTCCAGCTTGGGCAGTGATGGATGCACGGAGTAGCTCTGGGTACTGGGGAGTTGCCAGTTTGGGGGGCAGGAGGGAGGCCTCTGTTGAGCATAATTTATGCTTCAGGGCCCACAGTTTAGAGAGATGTTGGGAAATTAGAAAGTGCTCAGAAAGGAAGTTCAGGATAATTGGAGGTCTGGAAAATCTGCCTTCCAGTGAAAAGAATTAAAAAGCTCAGTCTATTTAGTGTATGCAAGAAGAGGCTAGGAGAGAAATTTATCTCCATCTCTGCATACCTGCATGGGGAAAAGCCTGATTATAGGGATGCCATTAATTTAAAAATAAAAAAAAAAGGAAAGAAAAAAGCATAAAATCATTCAATAGCTGGGGGCTGAAACTAGACAAATTCAGACTAGAATTAAATTTGTCTTTTTCACAACAGAGAGCAATTAACCATTGAACACTCAGCTGGGAAGAGGTGAATTGAATGTCCTTTGAAGTTGCAAAGGAGACTGTGCTTCTTTTCCCAATGGTGAAAACTGGAAGAGTCAGTTGGAGCAGAAATCCCTAGGAGGGCTCTGGGTCTGGGCTGAGTGCTCAGAGGTGTCCCAGTGATAAAGTGTCCCCTTCTGGGTGATGGATGACACCCCATCCGCTCTCCCTCTCTGGGTATTGGGGACATAAGTCCAGTGCCTCCAGCACAGGCCAGCCAGGTCCTTAATTGCTCTCAAAGCCCCCAAGCATCCCCACTCTGCGAGGCTGGCAGAGCAAAGTTGGCTGCAGAGGCTCTTCCCTACCTGGGATGATGTGAATTGATGTCTGAACAGGCAAGTCTGTGGGTAGGGATGGGGCTGCCACAGCCAGGGGGCTGCTGGAGGGGGCTCCAGGCTGCTCTCAGCCAGGCTGGGGAGCTCCAGTGGCGCCGGTCTTCCCACGCTCTCCCCAGGGGATGCTCAGCCGTGGCCTTCCCGACCTCTGTGCTGCAGTCCTGTCTGAGCATCTTAGGCAGAAATATATTTTACTAGCACTGTAAAAGGGAAAGACAGCTTTGCTTTAATTTTATGAGCTCTAAAAAGCCTTGCCTGGTTAGGTGCTGGCTGAACTTTCCGGGGGCTTTGGCTTGGAGTTCACAGGGCAAATAGCAGTGGTGGCTGAAGATGTTCTCTCTTCCCTACGCTCCTCCCTTGTCCATCACAACTGTTCCTCCTGTGCCCCCACCTCCACAGAGCCAGACAGGCCCTGTTCCTCTCCCGTGCCCATCCATTTGCAGAGAGATGCCAGCAGTGACTGTGACAGCAAGGCCAAATCAGAGTGCTCCTGGATTATCCCAGCATGGGGTTTTCCCGTCAGTGCCCAAAATTGTGCCTGGAACAGTAAGAATGTGAAACTGGGCTGCTGATGAGGACATGGCTCTGGGGAAGTTACACTGTGGCTGCATATTTGGGGACACTTACAGAGTGGGGAATGCTGTGGGGAGCTGTTGGTGCCCCTGTGAGCAGGGCGCTTGCAGCCTGCCAACCCCTGATCCCCCAGTTGCAGGATTGTCTTTACATCCTCTGGGAATCTTTGTGCTCCTGTCCTTGCCGCCTGCCACTGCAGGGCCTGGGTTTTGTGCTTTTGCTTCTTTTTCTTCCCTTTATTTTCCAGCCTCTTTCACAAAGACACCTATTCTCCCCTCACCGTGCCCTGGGGATTTACACAGAAAGCTCACCCTCAACATGGCAAAAGAAAGGCCCGGGCGGCCCGGGAGAGGAAGCTCACACAAAATGTGGTGTGTGGCTCTTTGTGTCCCCTTTGTAATTCCTCTGCACAATGAACTGCCCCGGCCACCCACCAGCCCCGGGCTACCCCAGGTGCCTCATCCCTCATGCCCCTCGATGCTGCAGCGGGCAGAGATGGGGATGCTCCTCGACAAGCGGCCGAGAGCACAGCCTTTGTGCTCAGAAAAGGGGAAATTTGGGCAGGATGGAGATCGTCATGTTCCTGCAGCAGCAAAAAGCACCCTGCATCCCCGCTAGCCCCCAGGCAGAGCACTGGGGGTCCCTCCGGCAGAGCCCTTCCATCAGCCCCACTCTGACGGCTTTTAACATGCTAATGACCCTCTCAAGGGCAGGAGCAGCTCTGTGTAAAACCCATGTTCAGCCCTCGGTCATGGACATTTGCTCGGAGACACAGTGTTAAATATTTATCCTCTCCGCCTCCCCCCAGCTCCGCAGGCATTAACAATAGCGATTGCAACCGGCCCCTTCCCCCTCGCCGGGAACATGTGGCTCCCGGACCATGACAGCGAACGTTATCGTTTGTACCTGTGAATTATTGATAAGGTATAAGATAGTTCTTGCGGTGAAAAAATAATGAGAGGGAGAGGCTGCAGCCTGGCGGGGCAGGCGCTGCTTCAAGCCCTCTTCTCCAGGGGCAAAATGGGAGGTGGGACCCTGCTCCTGCTGGGCCCATCCACCAGCTGACCATGCCGGCCCTCAGCAGCGTGTGGCCAGCACCGGGCTGCCGCTGTGCCTGGTGACTCCTCCCGGCATGGGTCTGCCTGGCGCCTGTCCCCTCCTGGCCGGCCGCCACCTTCCCCGGGGGAGGTGGGCAGCTGCCCTGTTCCCTCCCCGGCCCCACGCTGCCGGAGCCCCCCTGAGCCAGGGCCGCTCGCTCAGGCAGCTGCCCGCGGCTCCTGGGGGTGAGCGGGGCTGTCCCCGCACCCCGCGGGGAAGGGGCAGGTACTGCCCGGCCCTGCAGACGCTGTGGCTCCAAGGAGCAGGTGGGAGAGCCTTTCAGCTGGCCAGGCTGAGGTGCTCCGGAGGTCTCCAGGGGCTGAAGGATAGAGATGGTCCTTGGCTTGTGGCTTTATGGCCACCGATATCCCTGTGCCCTAATCTGTCCCTGGAAAATCAGGGATGATGCTGCTGAGTCCCTGGAAAGCAGGTGGCAGCCCTGAGGAGGGGTCAGGTCCCTGGTTCAGGGCGGTCGTTTGGTTGGAAGCTGAATGCAGAGTGTCCATCCCCTTAGCAGTGTCCCAGAGAGTCCCTGTGTGTGCCAGCTGGGGCAGCTCTGCGCTCCAGCTCTGCTTTGCAAGCCTCTGGGATGCCATGCGGGAAGGTGCAGATGGCTCGGGGGGATCTTGTCATGGTGGCGTGGGCAGGCTGATTAAAATGGTTCAAAGCCCAGCTTTGATATACTTAGACCCTCAACGCTGCTGCTGTGTTTTGCAGGGAGAGCACGAGCAGGAGAGTCCAGGCGTTAGTGTGCAGATCTGGGACAATCTGGGGCTACACATCTGCGTCCCTGGGCCTGCTGGTGGAGAACCAGGGTCCTCCTCTCTGCCTCCCCTCCCCAGAGTGCCCTTTAGGTTGTGTGCATAAGGAAGCATTGCTGGGAGAGGAGCATTGAATGATCTTTCACCAGCCTCAGAAGATGGGCTGGACTCCTGGAGGGGCCATGTCCCCCCTCTGCTGCTCCCCACGGTGCTTCTTTTCCAGGTGTGCTCACACAGGAGCGGGCAGAAAATAGCAAAGGCTCTGAAGTGAGAATTAAGGAGTGATTAAGAGTGTGTGTGTGTGTGTGTGTGTGCAGTGTGTCTGCATGCTGCAGGGAGTGTGGATGTGGTCCATGGGCCATGGCTTGCAGTGTGTGCCGCAGGGTATGGACACAGCAGGAGACATTCCCAGGCAGTGCAGCAGAGTGTGGAGAGCCCCAGCCCGAGGGTGCTCCAGGGTCAGGCAGCCTTACCCTGGGCAAGAGCTGCAGCATGGGAGCTGTAGCAAGGAAGGGGTTGAGTCAGCTCTCCATCTCACTGCAGCACAGCATCCCTGAGCAGGTGATTGATCCCAGCATTAAAGGGTCTGGGAATGTGAGCCCTTGTCTCCCTGCTCACCCTTCCGCTCCCTGACTTGTCTCCAGCTGTGCAGCAAATACAAGCCAGTGCACTCGGATAGCAACTTTGAAGTGTGAATTTCAAACACACTCTCTGTCCTCATCCCCTCTCCCATGTCTGATGGGATGCACAGGGAGCAGCAGGAACACCAGGCACATGAAACAGCCCTGTTCAAAGCCTGGCACTGCAGCTTCCACTTGCAAGTTAAGTTTGCAGGCAATTACCAGGTAGTGTTCCCTGCCTTTGCTCCCGGCCTTTTCCCTTGCAAACCGCCTGCTCTCTGCTCTGCTTTTAGGGGAAGAGCCTGGCACCAGAGCACACACAAACACCAGAGCACACAGACACTGTGTTGGGCTGGGCTCCTGCCTGCAGGTTAAGCTGGGGGATGCTGCAGCCCTCCTGTGCCCCCTCCTGTGGTCCCCATGGCTCCAGCTCAGCACTGAGTTGGGCTCACACCAAGCCAGAGTTGAAGACTGAGGAAGAGAAGTTTTCCGTGCAGGGGGCAAAGCAAAACAGCAGCACACTGGCCCCTTACTCATGAGGAGGAGACCAAACTCTTTTTTCCTCCAGCTGCATTTTGGCTAGAAGGGTGCAGCAGGGATGGCTCATCCCGTGCTGGATCCCAGGGTGCTGCAGGATGCTCACGTGCTCAGCCAGAGCTGCTGCTGTGTGTGCAGGGGGAGGATCCAGAAATTTCCTTGTGCGAGGCAGAGGCAGAGGCGAGACAGCTCCTGTAAACTCGACTTCACAAGACATCAAATGCTCTGTGGTCGGATGGAAATTGGCTTGTGGAGCTCCTTTCTTATGGCACAGAGCAGCTCCTGGCTCCTGCTCCCCCCTCAGAGAGTGGATGGGCTGATAGTATGAGGAAGTGCCTGCTCCCCTTCAAGCCACTGTGCCTGGGATCTCATCTCCAGGCTCCCTGACAATTTGCATTAATGTTTGCCTAACTAACCAGGAGCCCTCTTACAGCCTAATCGCCTTTGCTGGGGGGCTCCCGTGGCTCATGGGGCAGCAGGACTGGCAGAGGTGTTTCTGGGCTGTCTCCTTTGTGCTTCAGCAATCTCCAACCCTCAGGAAAAAAAAAAAAATCCTTTGCCAGAAGAATGGGCCCTTTTTCCAGTTTAGTTGAAATGATGTCCCAGATTTCTGTCTAGCCAGGCCCCTGCATTGTTCCTGAGCAGGATTTCAGTGTGGGAGATAGCTAATTTGCAGTATTTTACATATGTAATATGTTGTCAGAAATGCTTTTAAATGCCTATAATATTTAATTAGGAGGCAGATTTCAGCATATTAGGCAGGAATGGGGCTGTCTAATTAGTTATTGACGATTTCATATCCGTGAAGTCAATTAAGTAAAAGCTGGAGGCAAGCTCCCATGTATGAATCCACCCCATTTTGGGGCTGTTCTGGGATGCAGCAGGGTTGGGCCGGTTGTCTGGCCTCAGAGCAACTTGTACCCATCCAGGGCTGCTGCAGGGCTTTCCCCCTCCACGAGAGCCATTCTGCATGTCAGGAATGCCCAGCCCACAGTCCCAGCTGCAGAAGGATATCTCCCACCTCAGTCACATCTCCAGCCTCCTCTCACAGGGCTCTGAAACCTTCTGGGGCCTGTGACATGCTTGTCTCTCAAACCTGGTATTTCTGGTCTCAAAACTGATCTGGAATCTGACAAAATATGAATCATCCAAGAGATGTAAGAGCAGGCAGAGTCCTGGGCAGACTAGAGTGTATTTTTAGACAGCACGTGTTGGAATTTGACTGTTTCATAGGGGAAAAAAGGAGGTTTTCAGATCTGAGTGCTCTGGCCATGCTGGGAGCCCCACTACTGGCTCTGCATTGCATTGCCAGCCTCCCCACAGCAGCACAAGAAGGAGGATAAGGTCAGGCTGTGCTGCACAGCCCCTGCTTGACTCTCCCATCACAGAGGACCACACTGGGGATCCAAGCCCTGCGTGTCTTCGTGAGTCCCTTTATCCACTGCTGGGAGCTCATGGCATGGCCATGCAAACAGGATGGGCACCTCACCCTTCTGCTGGCCCCAGACAGCAGCCATGGCTCCTGCTGCACCTGGAGCCAGGCACTGGGACACTTCCAGGAGCACGGCTGTCTCTGGGGACAGCAGCACCCAAAGCTGAATCTGTAGCCCAGCCCTGCTGCCATGTCCTTACACTCAGGCAGTGATGATGACTCACATTCCTGTGCAGGCTGCCCCGAGATGGCTCCTGCTGCATCCCAGGATCCCAGTCTGTGATGCCTCCACTGAGAGACAGGCACCCAACTCCCTCCAAGCTGATCTGCCCAGCTGCACTGGTCTGGGTCTTTGCCCCTCTTCAGGGTTTGCAGCCAGGACTCCACTGTTCAGAGATTTCATTCTCCTTTTTATCCTGGTGGTTGGAAGCTGGGGAGCTGATAATGATGAAGGAGTGTAAATGTCAGCAGGAAACCAGCTTCAATCAGAAGTGTTAAAAATAAACCTGCCAGGCCTGCTCTGGCAGGGGTAATCAGCCTCAGCAGCTCCTCTCCCCAGGTCCTAGAGCACAAGCTGCAGCTGTGCCAGCAGTGCCAGGCCACCTGAGCAGCCGTGCTGGAGGCTGGCTGCAACCTTGGCAGCTCCAGCCCTGGCCAGCACCTCTCCTGGAGCTGTGAGGAGTAGCCCCCAAGCTGACCAGGGTGAAGGGTCCCATCCCCTCTTCCCAGGCAACATCCTCACTCTCCCCTCTGTAGAGTTCCCCTCTGCAATCCTGGCTGCTCTTGGGCTCAATCAGGCTGTGGCAGGAGGTGTGGACATGCAGGTAACACAGCCCCCAACTATTAAGGCACATCCACAGGGCAGAGTCAGCCTTGGGGTCACAGAGCCACTGTCCCCACTGTGAGTCAGATGCACTTGGAACAAAGACAGGAGGTGCACTGTTAACCCCAAAGGTAATTAACCTCAGGGCACTTTTGAAAAGGGGTGTGGGGCTGCTCCATCTCTTGAACTTGATATGGAAATTGGGCATCTGTGTGAGACCCCTGGGTGCCCACAGACTCAGGCCAGCACTGTGCCTTGTGGTTGGGTGCTGCTGTTGGGCTTGATACTCCTGCAAGGCTCCGTGCATGCCTGGATCAGGGAAAGGGAGGAGCACCCAGATGTGGCTCCAGCAACTCATTTCTGCCTCTCCAAAACAAGGAGTTTTTGCCTGTGCTGTGTTGATCCACAGCACAGGCAGGTCCATGGGATGGGAGCTGCAGCTGTACTCACTACCTGCAGGCAGAGGCTTCCCCAGACCTGTGGTGTGGTTTTGTGCCAGGGGCTCTCCAAAGAGCAGCTCTGTAGAGGGAAGCCTTGTGGGCTGGGATGCAGCTCCCAGTCCCCTGTGGCATGGCCCTGACTGGGTGCTGCTCTCCCAAACCCCCTCTTGAGAGCAATTGTTACTGGGGCAAGGGCAGCCCCAGCTTGGGCCAGCCTTGTGGCAGGGCTTTGCTGCCTCTGCCTTCAGCAGTTCTTATCTTGGCTTTGATGTGTGTCACAGAGAAGGAGTCTCTTTATCTTCCTGTTGGGTTTTCCCTGTGTGCCCCTGTGCTTGATTCCCATGCTCGGGTGCTCTTGCAGGCCCACACTCACTCTGCTGTTTTCCATCTGCCTTTCCTTCTCCTGTCCTGGCTGTTTCCTCCTAGTCCTGTGTAAAATCACATCTCTTTTACCAGCTGTTGGGCACGATTTGAGATGTTCCACTGGCTCCATCCTGGCTGCCTTTCATCCTGCAATGCCTCTCCCACTTCTCATCCCACTGCCAGCCTCTCCCAAGAGCTTTCAGGAAGCCCCAGGCTATGAGCCATAAGAGTTTTACCTGTCTCAGTGCTAGGACCAATGAGGAGTGTGAAGGAGGCTTAGTCATGTTGGGCATCTCGCCAAGTTCTCCAGCTGTCTTGCGAGGTTCAGCCGTGCTTTCAGAACATCCTCCAGGCCACAGGAGTTTGCTTTAGCTCTTCTTAAAGCTGAGGCCAGTTGCTGTCCCAGGCCCTGTAAAAGAGGAGCAGCATCACGGATCCACAGCATCGCTTCTTGGCTCACCAGGATCTGGGACAGATCTGGGACAGCCAGGACGCAATTCTCAGCTTGGCTCAGCCTCATTCACACCTCGGAGGAATCCAGGAGGGCTGGCAGGGCTGGCTTCACACTTATTAGCAATTAAAAGCCTCAGAGCCTGGAAGTCAATTAGCTGTGGGCTCTGCAGTGCTGCAAACCCAGGGGATGAGCCTGCTAACCAGAGCTGCAGCCAGCTCCCCACAGGGCTCGGGGCTGGCTCGCCAGAAGAGCTATTTGCTTTTTCATTTACACCTTGGATGAGTGTTGCAGCATGGAGTTTGGGGGATCTTCTCGGGTGTGAGCTGGCAGGCAGGGAGCACACGCTGCATGCTGGAGGATGTCAGACTTTGTGGCAGGCAGGGCTGGAGCCTGGCACTTCTCAGGGCATGGCACAGTCGTGCATGGGGTCGTGAGGGGGGACTGACCTTGTCCTAAGTGTCACAGAGCTGCACAGGAGTGGCACACTGCTGTCTGCTGGAGGTAGAAGCACACATGCTCTAGCAAATCCCTGCCATCACCCCCAGCTCGCTCTGTCCAAGCTCTGGAGTTGCTGGGCTACTCGGGAACAGCTCCTGGAACATGTGGGTCTGTGGGTGCTGAGGTTCTGTGCTCTGGGCAGCAGTTTCCCCCTGCAGGGTTGGGGTGCAGCCCTGGGGAAAGGGACATCTCTGTGCCCTTTATTTGCAGCGTCTGGGGAACATGCTTGAAATGAGCTGAGTTCTGCAGATGTGAAGCAGATAGGTGCACAGGCTGGAGGGTAGTGTGGTAGCTGGAAAAAACATGCTTTGGTGGAAGGTTCATGCAGGGATTTCCCACTACTAGAGGGTAAGACAGAAGCAAAAACATGAAATGAGGGAGGGGAAAATATTTGCTGAACATCAGGGCTTAGGGGACTTGGAAGTGATGAGAAGCAGGGATGCAGAAAAGCAGGAGGCTGTGCAGCACTGGGGCCAGTGGCTGGGTGCCTTGGCTCCCAGGGGCAGTGGGACACGGGCTGTGAGCCAGGCAGGTGCAGTTTTAACACTCACTGTCCAGCCAGACACTTGCTGGAGGGAATGAACCCCCACCCAGCAGACAGTGAGAACCAGGATAGATGTGTCAGCCACAGAGTAGGTCCTTTTGTAGAAAATGACAGGCTGGCTGCTCCCACAGTGGGTTGCAGGACACCCCCCTGCTCACCCCGGGCTCTGCCAGACCACAGGGCACGGACGCAGAAGGAGCTGTGGCTCTCTCAAGGCACTTGGGGACGCGGGGGAGCTGATGGCGATGCCTTAGCCTCGAGTTACTCCCCTTCCTGCCGATAACGAGGTTGCGGGAACAAAGGGACACTGTGGGGAGGGGGCGGTGACAGGCACGCAGGGTTTGCAGCTTGTTATTTCACTTGTGTTTCCATTAAAGCTGCTGCTTTTAACTTGTTTCAATCTCTGAAGAGGCTCCAGGGTGTGTAGCAGATGCTTTATTCCCCCTCCCTCCCACCCTCCCTCCCTCTTTTCCTTGGCCAGCTCCCCTTGTTCCCATAGCATCCCCCTTCCCACAGAGGCCGAGTCCCGCAGCTCTGGCACTGCAGCTCAGCCCACGCAGGAGCCGATCCTTGCTGGAGCTGGACCGGAGCCACTGCACAGGCTCTGCCCTGGCAGAGAGCGGCTCAGCAAAGCCCGGCTCAGCAAAGCCCGGCTCAGGCAAGCGCCCTCCCAGCACAGATCATCCCACTCACTGGGGACATCGCACTGTCCCAGCTTCCCCAGTGCCCAAACACGGGGCTGCTGGTGTTACTCGTTGCCTCAGCATCCCCGGGGTGTCCCCTCAGCACACGCTGACACCGTGGTGGCACCCTTGGGTGACACCAGCCAGAGCTGGGGCTCTGGTAAAGACAGCGGGTCATGGCATGGGTCAGCAGTGTCCCTTTGAAGCCACTGAGATTTATGCATGCCCTGAAATGTTTTGCTAAATCAACACCACCACGCTGGGGCTGGGACTCCTCTCACTAACTGTTGCCATGAGCATCTGTTGGCTTTTACACGTGCTCTGTTCATCTGTCCAAGCAACAAACCTCTCCAGCTTTAGTGTTTTTGGAAGCATCTGCATCTCCTGGGAGGGAAGGAACCAGGGCCAGAGCCTGGGGTCAGCACTGCACTTTGGGAAGCCTGGGGAAGGCAGGCATGCATGAAGCATTGCTCCCTGCTCTGTTCACTTTTGCACTTTACTGTGAGGACACAGTGGACAGGCAGAAGTTTTTGATAGGGCTTGTGTCACTGAGGTCTGTGGTCTGAGACACTCAGCACATTGTGGTGTCAAGCTGTGTCTTGCCTTGCTGCAGCAAAGGATTGTTTTGTCCTTATATATAAGGCCTGACAAGGAGGAGCTCTGATTCATTGCTTTCACCAGTGCTGAGAAAATAGGAAGAAAATAAATACTACGAGAAACCTCAGGTGGGACTAGGGTCAGCTCTCCTAAGGGAAGTGATTATTTATTTTAACTTGAATCACAATGGACATGACCTGGTGCCAAGAGATGCTGAGGATGCTGGTCCCTTTGGGAGGACTGTCCCATGGCCTGGAATCGTGTCAGCCACCATGGGTGGTGTGTGAGCAGGTGATGCTGTGGGTACATAGCCCTTGCACAGGGAAGGGACACTCAGGGCCAGGCAGCCTGTGTGAGTCAGAGCATAGGGACCCTGGATCTTGCAGGTGGGAACACGAGCCCTGCTTTCCAGCAGGAATGGCATAGAAATATGCATGTAAGGGCATGCAGAGGCCAAACTCCCCATCTCACTGAGGAGCAATGAGAACATAGGGCAGGAGAGTCAGTGGTGGCTTTCAGGCTGGTGTGGTGACTAGAAGGATGGCTGGCTGTCTTAATCTCTAGGACCTCTGTAGGGACACCACCCTGCCTTTGCACAGTGCTTTGCTGTGCCACAAATCCTGTGCTGGATTTGGTTGCTGCCAGCATCCTTGTCCCCTCTGTCTGTGCTGTCCCTGCTCCATGCACCCTTTCCCAGTACCCATCAAGGCTGTGTGTGTCGGGAGGCAGTTTCTGTGGCTGCAGGTTCCAGTCTCCCCCAGCTCGCTGCGGGCTCTGGCAACCAGAGCTAGGAGGATAATGAGATCTTAATAGTCCAATTATATCCCATCGATTTACTCAGCAAGTAATTGTTGGCGGCTGGGGCTGCCTGATGAGCCGCTCCCTCCGCCTGCCCGCGGGGAGGGCTGTGCCACCCCGCCCAGCCCGGGATGCTCCTCACAGCAACCAGCTGCTCCCCCTTGAACCCCCGTAGGAGCAGCGCCTCCCTCCTCCTCTTCCAGCTCACTGTCCCCCCTCGTCCAGGAGGGGCAGTGACAAGAGGGACGGGCAGAGATCGGAGCAGGGATCCTGGTACCCTGCCCTGGCTGGGCATTCCAACACTGGCCTGACCCCAGGATGATGTTCCCCATACTGCCCTGGGGAGCAGAGGGGTTGTGTATCTCTGCCTGCCACTATAACAGGCTGACAGAAGTGACTCCTGGTGGGTGGCAGTCCCTGCCAGCAGAGCAGTGGTGGAGCCATTGTCCACACAGCCTGCATTGGGCAGGGTGGTGCTACCAGAGGTGTGCCCAGCTGGTCTCCTGGCAGCAGGAGTGTATCCACCTGCAGGTTCTTGCCACAGCAAGGCTTGGCAGGTGCATCTCTGCACTTTGCTTCTATTAATTTTCCTTGTGAGCTGGCTGTGACTGAGAGACACATAGATTTCTAACTTGGAGGATTCACTCTTAGCTGTGATTTTAAGCTTGCCTTTGTGATTGTGTCGGTCACTCCTTGTTCTAGCATTGTGAAAAGCAGTAAATAATGTTCCTTTTCCCCACACCATGCTGCTTTGTGCCCTGTCCCATTCCCTCCCATTCCCCCTTCTGGCCCTGCCAAAGTACCTTTTCCAGAAACCCCGCCGTGTTTTTTCTGTGTGGCAGGGGCTCATGCTGAGCTCACCATGCTACACTTCTGCTTGTTTGTAACCATGCATCAGCATCTGACATCCCACCTTGTCCTCTGCAACCACCCTCAGCCCCAGGGCTGGGGTTGCAGTGGGTGGCAGGCAGCAACAGGCAGTAGCAGGTAGCACACAGGCTGTGACCTTGGGGACAGTGGAGTGAGTTGGGCAGTGGGAGGTCTGGCTCATCTCCCTTGGCCAGGATAGAGTGGTGCCAGCAGCTGGGCCAGTGGAACCCATTAAAAATCAAACAGTGTGACATAATGCTGGGGGCATGCCACAGGAGCCTGAACCTGAGACAGGGCTGGGGAGTCCTGCTCAAACTGGCACTGGGGATTGGGGCAGGTGATACAAAATTCTGCCTTGTTGCCCTGGCATCCTGCTAATGCAGTGGAGGAGGGGTGGCTGCTCCCCATCTCCAGCAAGCAGCTCCCTTAGGGACACCCCTCCTTGGGCACGGGGTCTTTGAAGCACTGGGGACTTGCATGCATCACCTCGAGTGGATTGTGTAGCCACATGTGGGACTGTGGACATGTGTGTGTCACTTTCCCCAGCACAGGGCTGCAGGTGCTGATGCTGGCACGAGCAGTCGGTGCAGCAACTCCTGCCCCTGAGTGGCAGCAGGGAGTGCAGAACCCCTGGGACACTCTGGGCTCTTGCTACTAATGCAAGTGCTGATTAGTCTATTGATTTTTTTGTAATGCAGGAGTCTTGCTGTCCCTTCAGCTCACCCCTTGTCACCTGTCAGGCAGTGAAGGTGGTGGTGTGAACAGCTGTCAGCCCTGTCTCTGCTCATCCCTCTGCCCTGGACAGGCTGTGCTGGGACAGACAGCATGTGCGGGGTGATCCGAGGGACACCGGGTTGCTCAATAGCTGCTGGTGCCACAGTCCTTGCTGGGGCCCATCAAGGCTGGCTCTGGCACAGCTGCCTCTGGCACAGCACCGCTGAGGTGAGGCTGGGATCCAGGGAGCACTTGTCCCAGCATGAAACTCTGCAGGGCTGGTGGCTTTGGTTGCCTTGTCTGCTCGAGGCTTGGTGGATGGTGGCTGTGGCTGAGCTGGTGCCTGCAGTGAGTGGTGTCAGTACTGGTGGAGCGGAGCTGCTGCAGCAGTGCCTGGCATGCGAGCCAGGGGCACGCAGTGTCGCGTTTTCATTGGGGGAGCTGTGGGCTGGCAGAGGCTGAAGCCTCACAATGAGTTTCCAGCATGGATGCTGGGGAGGAAACAAGGTAAAGAGAGGAGCAGCCCCCTGCACTTCACCGGCCTGGAGTCGGCACCGGTCCCGGGCCTGCGGGCACCGCCAGGCTGGAAAGTCACTCACCTGCCACAGTGCGGCCCCGCAGCCCTCGCCGGCGTGCCTGGACACGACACGGGCTGCAGCTTTGGCCTGGACAAGGTGCCCGCGCGGCTGCTGACACCGGGCAAGCCGGACCTCCGCAGCAGCAGCGGAGCCAGCCCAGCGGCCGCTGCCAAGCCGGGCTGCCTGGCGAGGGCAGCGCCTCGCCGGAGGCTG
>WBNO01006398.1:66343-84412 GCA_013400575.1 Peucedramus taeniatus | reverse complement strand
CGGCGCGCTGGGGGGTTGGCTCCCGCCGCCGGGCCCCTGCCAGCCCCGAGGAGCCGCGTCCCGCGCCTGGCTCCGCGCCGAGGCTCCCCGGGAACCGGCGGCACTGGGATGGGGATGGGGCTGCCAGGACAGGCAGCGCCCGGGCACCTCCTGACTCGCTACGGATACCACGCCGACAGCCGTCACACACACAATGGGGCAGAGCAGCCGGGTGTGGGATCTGGGCAGGGAAGGTCCCAAAACCCCCTTCCCTGACCACCATCCCTGTCACTGCCCAGCCAGAGAGGACTTGGGTGGATATAGTTTGGTCATGAGGCTTTCGGGGGACTTGGAAGAAAAGTGGGTGCCTGCCTTCTCGCCATCGCACAGCTGTGGGTTGGAGCTGGCTGCTGCTGTTGTACAGGCATCTGCTGGGTCAGAAATCCATGTGGGAGGTGAGCGTGGTGACAGAGGTGTCCTCCATCACCTCCTCACCCCTTGTTATACTTCCCCCTTTGCACCTCTGGGACTACCAGAGCCCTGTGTACCTTGTGCTGTGCAAGGACAAACTCCAGCTGCATGGTCCTCTGGGACCGTGGCACAGGGGTGGGAGGACAGTGGCACTGTGAATGGGCTGGCTGTTTGGTAAACGCCTGGATTCAACAGCCAGGAACTCTAAAACTTGGAGCATTAGGACAATACCTGGAAGTGAAACCAGAAGAGGCAGTGAGGGTGGCTGTGACAACTCCCCCTCCTCTGCCTGTGCCATCCATCAGCTGGTCCCCAGTGGGGCTGTCAGACCTGCCAGTGCCAGCGGTCAGCGCTGCAAGCTGGCACTCCACATGCCATGGCAGTGACACTCTTGTACTCGGCGGGGCGGGAGGTGGCACCGATGCAGCCGCCGCGGGTGCTGCGAGCGGCACGGCGGAGCGAGGAGAAGCCGTGCCATCTGCTGTTTCTTCTGCGCCAAAGTGTAAAGCAAACATAGCTGGGAGCTATGAAACACCAGGAGGGAAGGGGCCGTGCCTTGTTCCAACGCCGGGGCCTGAGGATTCCACAGGCAAAGCATGTGTTTGTCCTGGTGTCGTCAGCTGTGTAACCGTGCCATGCAATCTAAGCCCGGTGCCGGGGCCTTGCTGAAACCCTCTCATCCAGCGTCTGTCCCTCTTGGCTTCGGAACCCCCAACGGCAGCACTTCATCGGTGACTGTCACAAAAAGCTGTGAAGGGGAGAAGCCTCGCAAAGTCGGTTGCAACCTCCTCGCGGCATTTCCCTCGCGAGCTGTAAATGAGCAGCTTGGAGACAGACGCTCGGGTTTACTCCCTGGGCGCGCTGGGACTCCCGTGGCTCCAAGCAGAGAAATGGGAGCAAGCTTTCCTTGGGGAGACCAACAAATCGCAGACAGGACCTGCCTGGGCAGGCAGTGCCAGAGCTGGGAGAGGGGTGCAGAGCGCTGAAGTGTGGTGGCCACCTCTGTGTCAAGTTTAATGCTGGAGGACAGGCAGCTGCCAAGAAGGAATGCGGTGCATTGAGTGCTTTGCTAGAAAGAGTGATGAACTGCACCTGGAGGGTTCATAGAATCGTAGTATGGTTTGGGTTGGAAGAGATCTTGAAGATCATCTAGTTAAAACCCTTGGCCATGGGCAGGGATGGCACCCACTAGATAACGTTGTTCAGTGCCCCATTCAGCCTAGTCTTGAGCACTTCCAGGGATGGGATATCCACAAGTTCTTTGGACAACCTGTTCAGTGCTTGCTATCCTCTCAGTAATGAATTTATTCCTTACATCTAATTTAAAACTCTTCTCTTTAAGTTTAAAACTGTTTCCCCTATCACTGTCTGCCCATGTAAAAAAGTTACTATCTTTTCCAAAGAGTTTTCTAAGGGATTCCTTGTGGGAGCTAAAAGAGAAAAGAGGAATTGGTGCAATACTGCCTTTTTCTGAAAGGTCAGTGCAATTCCTGGAGGTCCCCAGGCTCATTGCATCCCCAACATAGTTTGAGGAGAAGATGTTTATATTTGAAGGAGTGCTGGGGAATTGGAGGCTGCTGCAGGTGTCTGATTCTTTCCCTTTGGAGAGGGTGAGGGGACCCTGATCCCTGGTGGGCGGATGGGGCCGGAGTTCTGGGAGTAGCCGGCACAGTCGGGGCAGGCGGTGCAGACAGGGCTGGCGACACGATCCGGGCAGGCAGCGCCGGCAGCACAAACAGGCAGGGCAGCCTGGCAGTGCCGCCCCGTGGGTTGCTGCGAAACTGCGCCTGCTGCTCGCAGAGGAGCTGGGCTTGTCCCTCTGCCGAAGCCCGGGCAGTTCCTGGGGCTGCATCTCCCTTCCACTGCCCCAGCAATGATGCTTTGCCAGCCGGGTTTGGTTTCCCAGGAATGACCCAGAGTGATGCACCAACTGTGCAGGGGGCAGGGGCTGGTGCATCACACAGGGACTGTTCAGCATCTCCTTGGTGGCCAGGCATCCCACTGGAGGGCTAGGCAAGCCCACTGTCCTTTTGTTTTCCTCATGCAGCTGTGCAAGTAATGCTGGTGCTTCCCTCTGGGAGCATTTTCTCATTGTTTTAGTGAAGCTTTCAGCTGGGGTGAAGTCCCAGTTTGGAGACCTCCTGGTGTTTTGCAAGCAGCTTGTGCCCATTTGTTTAGCTCACTTTTTGGAGGAAATGAGGGCATGGGGAGGAACATGGATGCTGTGCCTCCATCCTGACCCAGTCCAGCTGTGGGGTATCAACAGCAAACAGGCATTGTTATGTTGAAGCAGAGCTGGTGAGCACTATGTGTGAAGTGCTGACATCCATGGACACCCTGAACCACCTCTTGGGGCTGGGATGGGTGTGTCTGTGTGGCCTGTGTAATTCTGGGGACATTTAATCTGTGTGGGATACGCTGGTCCTCCTCCTCACTCATCCATGGATTTAAATAGGGAAAATGCTATGCCGTGCCTCAGTTTACCTCTGCCAGGAAGGAGATGGGAACTTGACCTCCTGCCCCCAGGGTGGCTGGAGCAGGACTGTGCTGGCACCCCAGGATGGGAGCAGGCAATGCAGTTGCCAGCCAAGTTCAGAGGAGCTGCTGACTACTAGGGTGGGAGAGGGAATGGCTGTTTGGGAGCCATAGAGAATAAATAAAACAATCAGGTCTTCCCACAGCTGAGCCAGTCTACCCAGACCTTACTTGCAGTGAGATTTGTGGTCTTCATGATCTTTAAAAGCCAGCCCAGGCATGATGGGGGATCTGACCTGCTGCCAGCCCTGCAACACAGAGCCCTTGCTGGCTTGGTGTGCCCTGGCATTACAGAGCAGGTGATTACACAGACAGTGCCCTGCAGTGATAAAGTAAATAATGACCCGATTATTCGTGCCCTCTGAAGTGCAGGTCAGGCTCCATGGGAATGCCTCCTGGAGCCACTAAGTGTAATTACCAGTTAATCAGCAGGGACCTGTAATTACAGCAGTCAGAGAGTATTTAAGTATGGAGGGTTTTCCCGGAGCTGTGCCAGTTAGCTCTGCTTGTCAGAGCCAGATACTGCAGTGCCCAGGGAGCCCCAGTCACTTTGAGCCTCCATGGGTGGAGCCAGACTTGCCTCAGGACAGTCAGCAGAACAGTGGTCAGCCGAGGACCTGAAGCCAAATTAGTTTGTCAGAGTCCCTGAGGGATCACTGAGTGTTGGGGTGTGCCCCTGCCTGTGGATGCCCAGCTCCCATGGGACATCATGGTTTGTAGGCTCTGCCCATTTGCCTTCCTGCCTCTTTCTTCTGCAGGGACCTGAGTGAGAACTTCATCCAGGCCATCCCCAGGAAAGCATTCCGTGGGGCCACCGACCTCAAGAACCTGTGAGTCCTGGCACTGTTGGGCATGAGGGATTTTGGGGTCAGGTCCAGTGGCAGCAGGCAGTGGAAGTGATCAGGAGCACTGATTGCTCTCTGCCTGGGCCGTCCCGACAATTCTCCCTTTTTTTCCCTTTCTCTTGCAGGCAATTGGACAAGAACCAGATCAGCTGCATTGAGGATGGGGCTTTCCGTGCCCTGCGGGGGCTGGAGGTCCTGTAAGTGACTGGGGACAAGGCTGGAGCCTCCAGTCTGCATCCCCATGCAGGATGAGGGCGTCCTTGGGTGTTCCCCCTCACTGAGGTGCTGCAGGGACATTGCCAGCATGCTGTTTCTCCCTGGGCATGAGCAGGGGCTTCCCAGGGTTCTGGTACAGCTGCTGCAGAGCTGTGCTCCAGGCTTGATCCTGCCCCAGGGGGCCACCTGGGTGCCACTGGCTGTGGACAGGAGAAGCCTGGAAAGGACATCAGGTCCTGCTGGGGGTTTGGACTGTCCCCAGCCTGTAGTTCTCCATCCATTCACCCTGTGCTAGGTTGCTCCCCGGGATTAGTGCCACCTAGACCATCTCATGTTCCTATTTACAGCCTGTCTGCCCTGACCTGCCCTTCCTTGTCTTCCTGCAGGACCTTGAATAACAACAATATCACTTCAATTCCCGTGTCCAGCTTCAACCACATGCCCAAGTTGCGGACGTTGTGAGTGCCAGGGCCGTGGTGGTGGTGGGAGTGGCCTCCTAGGCTGGAGTGGGATGTCCCCAGCTCTGCTGCTGGTGGCTCAATAGTGCAGGGACAGCACCATGGCAAGGGAATGGAGGGGCCAACCCTGCAGAGCATCCCCAAGTACTGCCAAGCAAGGTGGCCTCAGAAACTGTCACAGATGCTCTTCAGCCCCTCTGTATCTCCCTCTGAATCCCCCCAGCCTTTGGGATGAGCCAGGCTGGGGCATTCAGAGGGCAGTGGGGGGGCAGGAGCTGTCCTGTGGCTGCTGACTGCTCCATCCATCCGCCTGCAGCCGCCTGCATTCCAACCATCTCTTCTGCGACTGCCACCTGGCCTGGCTCTCCCAGTGGCTGCGCCAGCGCCCCACCATCGGGCTCTTCACCCAGTGTGCTGCTCCTGCCCAGCTTCGCGGCCTCAACGTGGCTGAGATCCAAAAGAACGAGTTCAGCTGCTCCGGTGAGGGGGGAGAGGAGGTGGTGGGTGCCAGGGTGGGGACGTGGGCCAGGGGGACAAGGCTTGTGCCATCAATGCAGCCCATCTCCACTCCCTGCCATGTGCTCAGAGCCTCAGAACCCATGCTGTGGGTTTATCTCAGGTCAGCACAGTCCTTGGTGTGGGGACAATGCCACCCTATCAGTGTGACAGTACATCAGTCTGTGCCTTTGGAGCTTTTGCAGGGGGTTGGGATGCACCAAGAGCTTATGTGCCCTCTAAGGGGTGCCATGAACTGTCCCTGCATGCTGAGCTGTCACCAGGGTCCCTTCTTCAGGCTGCTGCCACATACTGGCCTGGCTCAGCTCTTTGCAATTCCAATGCTGGCTGCTTCCCTGGCAGGACAAATGGACTCAGCACACACCCAGCTCTGCAGCTTGTCCTCTGGCTCCTGCCCAGCCATGTGCACTTGCAGCAATGGCATTGTGGACTGTCGGGGCAAGGGGCTGACGGCCATCCCTGCCAACCTGCCCGAGACCATGACAGAGATGTGAGTATGGCCCCACACCGTCACCACCGGGCTCTGGGTGGCTCAAGGCACTGGGAACACAGGAGCAAGCCCTGCAGCTCAGCCACTCCGTAGGGCAGCAGGCCTTCCTCGCCCTTCTCTCACTTTGCCCTGGATTTAGCTCTGGATTTAGCTGCATTAAAAATGTAAATAGAGAAATAATCTCCTTAGAGGAATCCAATTATGGTGCAGAGCCCCTGCTGGGACAGTGCACAAAGCATGTGGGAGGCAGCAGGCACCCCCAAACCCAAGGTGCTGGGAAGGAGAGGTGCTTCCTCCTCCCCAGCTACCATGGCTCCCCCACCCATGGCACCTCTCCCTGATGGAGAAAGCCCCAACCACAGGATGCAAGTTGTCTCTGGGCAGAATATTTCCACTCCTGTGGGGTAACTTACTGCCGCCTTAGGGGTCCTGCAGGCCCAGCTCTGTCAGTAGGGTTCTGGGGTTTGGCAAGCCCCAGAGCCCTAATCTCTCCCTTTTCTCTTTGCAGACGCCTGGAACTCAACGGCATCAAGTCCATCCCCCCAGGAGCCTTCTCACCCTACAAGAAGCTGCGGAGGATGTAAGTGTGCAGCCTCTACCAGCTCACCCTGAACCCCAACACCCTTCAGCCTGCTGGCCACTGCTGAGAGCTGACAGACATGGGGCAACTGCTCACCCAGACACGGGTGCCCCATATGGCAGCACTGGGAGGGGGTCTTGGATAACCCCAGCTCTGTATATTGGATCTTGGGGGTGGTCCCCTGGAACTAGCAAAAAGATGAGGACATGGGCAAGAGAAGAGGGGACCAGGCTACCATCTCCCTTTGGGTTTCAGAGACCTGAGCAACAACCAGATCTCAGAGATCGCCCCCGACGCCTTCCAGGGGCTGCGCTCGCTGAACTCCCTGTAAGTGCCTACACTGGTGTGGGTGGGATGGGGTGGATGCTGTACCCCTTAACCAGGGCCCACACCACTCTCCCCATCTCTCTCACACCAGCCTTTCTTTCCCAGGGTGCTGTATGGCAACAAGATCACGGACCTCCCTAAGGGTGTCTTTGGAGGACTTTTTGCTCTGCAGCTGCTGTAAGGCACCAGTGGCTGTGTGGGATGCTTTTCAGGGACACAGGGAAGCAGGACTGAGGTCCCTAGCACCCGTGGTGCAGTGAAGGGCTGTCCCCAGACTCACATCCCTCCCTCCCTGCCAGGCTTCTCAATGCCAACAAGATCAACTGTGTACGGGCAGATGCCTTCCAGGACCTGCAGAACCTCTCACTGCTCTCACTCTATGACAACAAGATCCAGAGCCTGGCCAAAGGCACGTTCACCTCCCTGAGGGCCATCCAGACTCTGTGAGTGTCCACACCAGCTCCCATGCCTGGGCAGGCGAACCTCTGGGGGAGAAGCATCTCCAGGGCTGGAGCTGCTGATCACCCGCTGTCCCTGGCGGTGTGTCACCCGCTGTCCCTGGCACAGGCACCTGGCCCAGAACCCTTTCATCTGTGACTGCAACCTGAAGTGGCTGGCAGATTTCCTGCGTGCCAACCCCGTGGAGACCAGTGGAGCCCGCTGTGCCAGCCCCCGGCGCTTGGCCAACAAGCGCATCGGCCAGATCAAGAGCAAGAAGTTCCGCTGCTCGGGTGAGAGCTGTCCCCAGCCCTGTCACAGGCGTCCTGGCCACGGCTGCCCTTGGCCCTGTCCCAGCCCGGTGTCTGTGTGCTCAGAGGGCTGATGTGCTTTTTTTCTCCGCAGCCAAAGAGCAGTATTTCATCCCAGGTGAGCAGAGGAGCCACACACTCGTGCATGGGCGTGTGCGTGGTGCCCTTTCGGCCAGGCTGCCTGCGGGGATGTTGTGCCAGAGCCCCGTGGTCTGGCCCAGCAGCTCCACGCTTCATTTCCCACATGCTGGGTACCAGGATGTGTTGTGGCATCTCCCATTGTGCCGTTACCTGGATGGGCACAGAAGTGTCCCCAGGGTCCCGTTTTGTTTGCAGGAGGGTGGTGGGCAGGGCAGTGCCCTGTGTACCCAGGAAAAATACCTCTGTAGATAAGCTGCTTTGGGCATGGGGAATATGTGCATAAGGGCTGGAATGAGGGGAGCTTGGGAAGAAAATGAGACCAGCTGGGGTGTGGGAGGATCAGAGGGAGAAAGGGGAAGTGCAGTCCCCTGTGCCTCTGCCTGTGGGAACCCACTCTGCCTTCACCATCACACAGGGACAGAGGATTACCAGCTGAACAGTGAATGCAACAGTGACGTGATCTGCCCCCCAAAATGCCGCTGTGAATCTGGTGTGGTTGAGTGCTCCAACCTGAAACTCACCAAGATCCCAGACCGCATCCCACAGTCTACAGCTGAGCTGTAAGAGTCTCCTCTCTCTCTCTGCCTTCCCTCCTGCAGCAGGCACTGTACTGGCACTGGGGTTTGGCTCGGGGTTTGGGCTGTACCAGGCACTTTGCAGGCATCCCCTGAGCTCTTTTCCCTGCTGCCCACTCCAGGCGTCTGAACAACAATGAGATCTCCATCCTGGAGGCCACTGGAATTTTCAAGAAACTTCCACATTTGAAGAAAATGTGAGTATTGAGCAGGCACAGGCATGTCAGGAATGCCCAAGGGCTGGGAAGGCACATGGGGGTCCTGATGCCAGGGCAGACCAGGGCATGAGATGGAGGGCATATCCCTACCTGAGGGTCCTCTGAAGGACTGGCATCATGGGGTGTTTTGTGGGATCTGGGGGAGTCAGAGTTCAGGATGAGGTCAAGGCAGAGCCCTCATCCCAGCCTGCTTTTCCCTCTTCACAGCAACCTCAGCAACAACAAGGTGTCAGAGATTGAGGATGGGGCGTTTGAGGGGGCATCCTCTGTCAATGAGCTGCACCTCACTGTCAACCAGCTGGAGTCTGTGCGGAGCGGCATGTTCAGGGGCCTGGACGGGCTGAGGACACTGTGAGTCCCTTCTCCTCCATGAGCACCCAGATGGGAACGTCCTTACTCCTTGCCTTCCTGCAGGGCCAGCTCAGGATGCCTTGCCCACCAGCTGGCTGTATCCAGTGCTGGGGGGGCAGGTTTTTGCTGCTCAGGGATTTGCTCAGGCTCATTCTGCTGCCCAGCACTGAGGTGGGCACAGCCCGAGCACTGCTAAGGTGGGTTTCCCCCGTGGTGCCTGCCCGTGTTGTAGGTGCCCTTGTTCTCTTCCCTCTGCAGGATGCTGAGGAACAACCGCATCAGCTGCATCCACAATGACAGCTTCACGGGGCTGCGCAACGTGCGCCTGCTCTCCCTGTACGACAACCAGATCAGCACAATTGCACCGGGCGCCTTCGACACGCTGCAGTCCCTCTCCACACTGTATGTCCTGGGCCCCAGGGGATGCCCTCGGCCTGTCCACGTTCCTGCAGGTCCCCTTGCCTGGTGGTTGTTCAGGTGCTGCCCTTGTGCTCTCTCCCACGTGCAGGAACCTTCTCGCCAACCCCTTCAACTGCAACTGCCAGCTGGCCTGGCTGGGGGACTGGCTGCGCAAGAGGAAGATCGTCACAGGGAACCCTCGCTGCCAAAACCCTGACTTCCTCCGGCAGATCCCGCTCCAGGATGTGGCTTTCCCTGACTTCAGGTGTGAGGAAGGTAACTCATGGGCCCTGCAGCAGCAAGGAGGAGGGGAGACCAGGCTGCTCCTCCCAGGATGACACCGTGCTCCTTGTCCCAGCACCGTCCTTGCTGCCAGGATGTGCCCGTGGCAGGGCAGTAGCTCAGGGAGCCCCATGAATGCCCTCCCCTAATGATGCAAAAGTTTCCCTTCCTGGTACTCAGCCCTTGAGCACTCAAATATCCACTCTGAAGCCAGAAGAGGAGTTGGCACCCACTGCACCTTGGGGCTTTTGTGTGTAAGTGGGTCCATGCTGGCAGATGTTGTGCCCTGAGTGCTGAGAGGAGCAGAGGTGTAGGCAAAGCCCACTGGGATTCATCCTGCTCCTTCCAGCCTTCCCTTCTCAGCCTTGCACATGCACCAGAGCTGGCGGTGGGCAGATGGAGCAGACGGGGAGTGTGCGTGGGGAGAAAAAACTCTTTTTATATATTTTTTTTTTAAATTTAGAGCAGCTTTTGAGCCCTCTGGAAAATATTTACAAACAAATCATCCTTTCTTCTGCTTTCCTTCCTCCACCACGTCAAAGACTGAAGGGTTGCATCCTGAGTCTTTCCTAGCAGTGTGAGATAGCATACGGTTGTCCCAGGAATGCCTTTCCCACAGGATTCCAGCATCGTGGCAGGGAAGGGGAGCTATGCCAGCTGCTCTGGCTGCTCAGCATAGGCTCCACTCCATCTAACCTGTGTCTGGGAGATAGGTGAAGGAGGTTGTTTCAGGAGGATTTGCCCTTATTTGCCCTTCTTCTATGCCCTTATCTATGTTGTCCTTGTGGCTGCATTTTTGCCTGAAAATGGTGAAAATCAGAGCAGCCTTGAGCTGTCTGGTTGTATCCACACCAGTGGGGCAGGCAATTTCTGGGTGCAGGAGCAATTCCTACACTGCTAAATCCTGACTGATACTGCCTGCAACACCCTGCTTTGGGGGCAGGGGAGGATGGTTGGCATGGGAGGGGAGCCATCCTAGGCCAGCACAAGGCTTTGAATCTGGCCTCACACAATACCCAGGGGCTGGACCCCGGTGACTTGGTGGCTTTCCATGCCTGGTGCAGGTAAGGAGGAGACCACCTGCATCCCCCGGCCACAGTGCCCCCAGGAATGCACCTGCCTCGACACGGTTGTCCGCTGCAGCAACAAGCACCTCAAGGCCCTGCCCAAGGGGATCCCCAAGAATGTCACAGAGCTGTGAGTAGTGGGGAAAAGTACCCAGTCTCTCCCTCTAACCCTCCATCAACTTTACAGCTCTGGGTGAGGGGCCTCTGCTGTGGGGTTTCAGGGCAGAGACTCCTGGGCTCCTCCCCACACCCCCATCCTGGCCTGGTAGTGGGGGTAGGACCCCACCCATCCAGGGTATCCTGTCCAGCCCCCACACCAGCAAGTGGCTCAGCGAGAGTCTGACAATTTGGGGCAATCAAGGCTATTGTACAAGAGGTGTTGTCACCCAGCAGTTGAGACCCTTTGGCCCTTGGGAGGGGACAGTGAGGGACAACCACCCCCTGCAGCAGTGGTCCCCACGCAGCCACGAAGCCCTGATGTGCATGCCAGAGCTGGATGTGCATGCCAGAGCTGGATGTGCAGGCTCTGTGATACCCATCACTGTGAAAGGGGCTCTGTGCCCATGTGGGGTGAGGGATGGCAGCAAGTGCTGTGTGCAGGGGGTGCAGGCTCTGGTTGGGCACATATATATATGCATGGCACCCCCGCAGCCCCCTGCGCTGTCTTGCACACTCCTCCTGTCTCTGCACCCTGCGGATCTCTCTCATTCTCACACGCCTTGGGAGCGGTTGCAGCCTCCCACGCTCCCATCGCCTGTGTAAACTCAGCACGCTGCTGGCTCTGCTTGCACACCCAGGCTGCTGGGAGAGTGTTCCCAGGGACATGCCTGCAGACCCAGCTCTGCTCCTGCACTGCACACCAGCTCCCCTGCCAGCCCAGGAGTCCCCTGAGAGCCCCTTGGGCCCTGGGTGCAGGAGGGAGGTGATGCTGGAGATGTTTCTTGCAGCCTCAAGTCC
Source organism: Peucedramus taeniatus (assembly GCA_013400575.1). NCBI lineage: Eukaryota > Metazoa > Chordata > Aves > Passeriformes > Fringillidae > Peucedramus > Peucedramus taeniatus. Next base: position 73,256 of record WBNO01006398.1, on the reverse strand, counting down.
ATGGTGGTGTACAGGAGAAAGAGGGGGAAGAGTGGGGGGATCTCCTGCTTCTCAGTCACCCCGAGGTGCTTTTGTTCTTCCTTGCAGCTACCTGGATGGAAACCAGTTCACTCAGGTCCCTGGGCAGCTCTCTACCTTCAAGTATCTGCAGCTTGTGTAAGTAGCCAGGAGCAGGAGCCCAGGCAGCTGGAGGCACTGCTGGTATTTGTGGGTGAGGGCAGGGTCTGTGTCCATGGTGTGTGATCCTGAGAAGGGGCCTGGAAGTGTGCAGGGACCCCTGACATCCCTCTGTGTCCCCCCCTCTGCTCTGGAACACGACAGACTGGCAGCGATGCTCAGCCTCTGGCTGCTCACCACCTGGTGCTGGGCATGGAACAGAGGGAGGACAGGTGGCATTGCTGCCATCACCCTGTGTTACAGCCCTGCTGCTCCCTTGGAGGCTGTGCCATGCTGCTGTTTGCACCCCATTGCAGCTGAGCAGGCTGGGGAGCAGTAAGAGGGGACAGGGCCCAGCTGGCTCCAAGCCCTGGGGTTTCTGTTTTCCAGCGATCTGAGCAACAACAAGATCAGCTCCCTGAGCAACTCCTCCTTCACCAACATGAGCCAGCTCACCACCCTGTAAGTGAGGTCCCTGCAGTGCCACACTGGGCTGCAGCCCAGCTGAGCTGTGTGGGCTGTTCTAGGGGACCCTGAAGACTGGGGGGTGCTGGGGACACCAGGGTCTCCCTGCTCTTCCTGGGTGAGGCTGTACTTTGAGATGGAGCTCACACAGGGGCAGTGTGTAGCCCAGGGTGAATTTCTTGCAAAACCACAGAGCTGTGCTGCCTGTTTCCCTTGCACAGGATCCTCAGCTACAACTCCCTGCAGTGCATCCCTCCTCTGGCCTTCGAGGGGCTCCGGTCCCTGCGGCTGCTGTGAGTACCTGCCCAAAGCCCTGCCCACAGCCCTGCTCACAGCCCTGCTCCTCTGCTGCTGCCCGTGTCCCTGTGTCCCCTGTGCCCACCTGGAGCTGGCTGCATGCAAGTGGGCAGGGTAGAGGCTGCAGGAGGAGCACAGGAAGGTTCATCTGCTCTCAGAGCAGATGGTGCATTTGCAACAGTGACAATGTGGTGGGGTCCAGTTCTGCCACCCACAGCTGGACCTGTGGGGTGGGGCCACAGTCCTTGCTGCCCACCTTGGAGCCCTGGGCATTGCAGGACCTTCTGTTCTCTGCAGGTCTCTCCATGGCAATGACATTTCCAGCCTCCCTGAGGGCATCTTTGCAGATGTCACCTCCCTGTCCCACCTGTGAGTATCTCTTCCCACTCCTCAGGGCTCAGGGCTGGATGCAGGCTCCATAGACCTTTAAAAACTACTGAGCTGAGCTTGGCTTCCCTGGAGGGTGAGCTGCCTTCTCCCCTCTTCTCTGGGCTGGTACCTGTGACATGATTTGTTGGATAGTGCTGTGACCTGCTGTCCATGCTCAGATCCAGGTGTGCAGCTGAGTCTCCCAGTGCTGCTGGGATGTCCCTGTGGTTCTTAGGTGGATGTGGTGTGGGGTCCTTCCCCAACCCACTAGATCTCTGGGGTCCCCCAAGATGTAGGTCAAGCCATGCAAAGTAGTGTCACAGCTGTGGGTTGGCAGGGGCTGCTCTGACACACACCAGTGTGTTGTCAGCCTTCTGCCAGTGCACTTCCCCACAGCAGCCCCCCAATCTGTCAGCAAGTATCCTCCTGCCAGCAGTGGTGTTTCAGCCCCTCTTTGAGGGGGCCTGCACCCCAGGAGCACAGCCCTATACCCAGGGTTTAACTTTGCTCACAGTGTCTTTTTGGTCCCCTCCCTGTCTCCTAACTGAGCTGTTCCCAGCTGCCTGCTCCTGGCATCCTGGGCATCTCAGGCTGTTCCTTCAGTCTGCAGAGAGCAGCTTGATACCCAATCGTGGCCTCCTTGTTTTTTGGGGAGCAACACTGCTCCGATTCCCCTTGGCTGTGCTGCCTTCACTGCAGACAGCTGGCACTGCCAGCTCCCACAGGCTGGGATGTGTCACAGCTGGTGCTGGGGGTGCTGTAGGGACAGGTTAGTCAGCCCCAGCAGATCTGCTGTCCCTACTGCCTCACCTGTGGGCTGCCATCTCCTTTTGTCACATGTGTTGGTCACACCGGCCCTCCATCACTGCTGAGCTTTGGAGGAGTCAAGGAGGATTCAAAGAGACATCCAGGCCCTCCACCTGCCACATCACCCTGCTTCTGTACCCTTCTCTGCTGTGGAGCAGAGCAACCCTCCATCCTTCTCCTTTCCCAGAGCAATTCCTTGCTTTCCCCCAGTGCTGTCTGCACAAGCTCTGGCCGTGACCCACTGCTCATTCCCACCAGCCCACCCCTGTGTCTCTGTCCTGCAGGCTTGTGCAGCAGAGCCTGGGCTGGCCCTGCAGCTCCCATGCAGGTTCTGTTGTTTCTGCATGGCCTCAAGGTACTTTGCCCAGTTTGCTGGCCCCAGGCAGCTTTGCCTGTGTACTGGAGAGGGACTGCCAAGAATTTCTGCATGGGCAATGGAGGAGAGCCCCAGGGGAAAGCAAAGAGCACTGCATGGGCTGTGGGTCTGGCAGCAGGGTGGTCTGACTGGACAGCATTGTGGGGCTGTGTGGGTCCCAGTTCTCTCATTGTGGGCAGCACTTCTGGTGGGTCCAGAAATGGAGGAGCACTGGTTTGCCAATCATGTGGCATCCTGGTCAAGTGACAGAGTTGTGCCTGGTTCCCTCTGTGTGGCAGCAGGTGCAATTTTGCCCCTCTCCTCATGCAGAGCCATCGGGGCCAACCCCCTGTACTGCAGCTGCAACCTGCGCTGGCTCTCCAGCTGGGTCAAGACGGGCTACAAGGAGCCAGGCATTGCCCGCTGTGCTGGGCCCCCTGACATGGAAGGGAAGCTGCTGCTCACCACCCCTGCCAAGAAATTTGAGTGCCAAGGTGAGAGGTGCCCGTGCTGTCTATCCATACCCTCCCGTGGGCACCCAGCAGAGCGATGCTTTGTGAGTCTGGGTGGCTCCAGGATTTCCTCTGTTGAGCTGCCTTGTGGAGGAGGGGGAGCAGGTTGCTTCCGTCCTCTACCTGACCGGTGGCACTTCCCTGGTGACCGAGCAAACCTGTGGCTGTCCCACTGCTTGGTGCAAAGCCCCTGGACAGGCTCTGCTCCCAGCAACACCAGGGGCTGTGCCCCCACATTGGTGCCCACAAAAGGACACTGGTCACTCCTCACACTGACATTTATCTCCGTGCCTCCCATCCTACAGGCCCACCTGCCCTGAGCGTCCAGGCCAAGTGCAACCCCTGCCTCTCCAGCCCCTGTCAGAACCAGGGCACCTGCCACAATGACCCCCTTGGCTCCTACCGCTGTGCCTGTCCCAGTGGCTACAAGGTACCCCGGTCCCAGGGGTCCCCAGTGCATGGGGACGTGTCCCTGCAGAGGGCAAGGGAGCAGAGCAGGGCCTCTGCCATGCCCCTGGGGCTTGTTGCCTGTGGGACCACCTGCCCTCCCTGTGTGCCCTGCTGAGTGGGATGGGGAGAGCTGGGCAGGTGCTGTGGCCCCCTCCTCGCTCCCACCTTTCCATCCTTCCCCAGGGCCGGGACTGTGAGGTGGCACTCAGTGGCTGCTCCTCCAACCCCTGTGCCAACGGGGGGACCTGCCAGCCTCAGGAGGGGGAAGGAGCTGGGTTCAGGTGAGTGCTGGACAGGAAGCCATGGAAGGTGGGTGTTTGGGCAGTAACATGGGACCCTGGCCTCCCATGGAGAGAAGTTCTGGTACTTCCTTCGCCTCCTGCATGCTCCCTTGGGGATATAGCTGGGATATTGCATTTGCATGGGAGCTCCAGCTGGTGTTGTCTGACTCCACTTTCCTATGCTTCCCAGCCCAAAAGGCTCCTTTTGAAGGTCAGTGGGGGAGAGGAGGGTACCATCACCACAGAAGGCAGGGGGAGGTGGAGGGATTTGGGACTGGGACTGGTTGCTGTGGTCCTGGAGTCACTGCTGCTCCCTGTGGGGCTGCCTTACCCTCACACAACCCTCACTGCTCTGAATGCTTTAGACCATTCTGGGAATCAGGCTGCAATTAGGAGCTGAAAATAGTTGTCAGGCTGGGGGTGAGGAGCTAGGCTGTGCACCCCCTCCCTGTGCTGAGAGGCCTCTCAGCCTGTTGTCGTGGCAACACAGCATCCTCGGGCAGGCTGTGCTGCCACCCACCCCTGTGCCCAGTGTTTGACAGGAGGACACCAAACCCAGCTCTTTGCCAAGCTCCTGTGCTGGTCGTTTTGGGGCAGCCACCCCAAAATGTTCTGTTTTGTTTTTCTCCTTGACACTGCCCTGGCCCTGTGGCAGGTGCCTGTGCCCAGTGGGCTTCGAGGGCCCGAGCTGCCACACCACCAGCGAGCCCTGCAAGGAGCACAGCTGCGAGAATGGGGGCTCTTGTGTGCCCAGTGCCACCAACTACACCTGCCTTTGTCCTGCCCACTACACAGGTACCTGCAGTGGGGGCTAGCCATCCCCAAATGGCACAGACCTGGCATGGGAATGTGCACAGTGCTTCTGCCCACCCTTGAGGGCTGACAGCTCCTCTGCCTGCTGCCTCAGTGCCCCTCACCGTGGGCTCTGGATGGGCTCAGCTGTCTTGAGTTTGGGTACACCCAGCTGAACCCCCACACCCTGGGATGCCCTCAGTGCCTGGCTCAGGCAGGAGCTGCCACCAGAGGAGGCACAGGGGACCCTGTGCCTGTGGGGTGAAAGCTGTGGGCTTGGCAGCTCCCTGTCTTGAGCTGAGTCCCCCAGGGGTCGCCTCTTCCCCATGGGCATCGGGGCTGCTCCTCTGGTCCTGGAGCTGCTGGGCACCCCCTCTTCTGCCTTGCAGGGGAATTCTGTGAGCAGCCACCCAATTTCTGCTCAGATGAGCTCAACCCCTGCCAGCATGACTCCACCTGCATCTCCACCAGCCAGGGACCCAGGTGAGCCCCCTCCTCTCCAAATCACTTTTTCTGGCTGGCTGGGGGTGGGTAGATTTGCTTTTTGGGGATTGCAGTGAGGGGGCATGGAGAGGGGGGGGTTACAAAGGGAGGAACAAGCACCCACCAGTGCAAGGGGGAAGGAAGGGGCAGCCTCGAGCCCCCCGCCTGCCCCAGGTGTGAGTGTGCACCCGGCTACGTGGGGAGCAACTGCAGCGAGGACTTCGACGACTGCCAGGACCACCGGTGCCAGAACAACGCCCGCTGCCTGGATGAGGTGAATGGCTACTCCTGCCTCTGCACCGAGGGCTACAGGTACCACCAGGAAGACATGGGACACCTGGGGTAGTGGGGATGGTTACATGCCACTGTGCAGAAGGGACAAGTCCTGGCTACCAAGTCCATCCATCCATCCATCCATCCATCCATCCATCCATCCATCCATCCATCCATCCACTCTCAGAGTGAGAGGAAGGAGTGAGGCTGGGAATGTGTGTCTCTGGGGGTGGAGGCTGGGGGGAACCAGCATCGTTGAGGAGGGACCTCAGGGCACAGCTCAGCTTCCAGGCATCCCTCTTATGTGAATATCTGGGAGAGCCTCCCCAGTGACCCCAAATCAGGGGTGTGCTGTCAGAGGCTGTGGGGCATTGGGCAGGGTGCAGGGCTCTTTCCCAGCCCCCAGCCCAGCCAGCACCCTTGTCCCCACAGTGGCCAGCTCTGCGAGATGCCGCCCCACACTGCTGGCCAGCCTGGCCTCTGTGAGCGAGCTGAGTGCCAGAATGGGGCCCCGTGTGTGGAGAGGGGTGCCCGTGCCCTGTGCCAGTGCCTGCCTGGCTTTGGTGGCCCCAAATGTGAGAAGCTGCTGAGCGTCAACTTTGTGGACCGTGACACGTACCTGCAGTTCACTGACCTGCAAGACTGGCCCCGGGCCAATATCACCCTTCAGGTGAGGGCTAGGGGGGCGTGGGGGCACTGAGGGATGGCACTGGGGGTCTGCCCCAGGGATGTGGGCTCCCACCTCTCTCTCTGGCAGGTCTCCACGGCTGAAGGCAATGGCATCCTGCTGTACAATGGTGATAGCGACCACATGGCTGTGGAGCTGTACCAGGGCCATGTGAGGGTCAGCTATGACCCTGGCACCCACCCCAGCTCGGCCATCTACAGGTACCTGGCACCCCTCCTCCACTCACTCACCTCCACCCCCATTGCTTCGGCCTGGGGGCATCCTTGGTGACCCAGCCATCCCTGCCAGTGCTGAGACCATCAACGACGGGCAGTTCCACACCGTGGAGCTGGTGACCTTCGACCAGATGGTGAACCTGTCCATCGATGGTGGCAGCCCCATGACCATGGACAACTCGGGCAAGCACTACACGCTGAACAGTGAGGCTCCCCTCTACGTAGGAGGTAGGACAGGGACCGGGTGATGGAGGGCACGGGGGGCATCCTGGTGCGCTGATGGTCCTGCTCTCCCCAGGAATGCCTGTGGATGTCAACTCGGCCGCCTTCCGCCTCTGGCAGCTCCTCAACGGCACCAGCTTCCACGGATGCATCCGCAACCTCTACATCAACAACGAGCTGCAGGACTTCACCAAGACGCGCATGACGCCGGGGGTGGTGCCGGGCTGCGAGCCCTGCCGCAAGCTCTACTGCCTGCACGGCATCTGCCAGCCCTCGGGCGCCCAGGGCCCCGTCTGCCACTGCGAGCCGGGCTGGGACGGGCCCCACTGCGACCAGCCCCGCGGCGGCCCCTGCCAGGGGCACAAGTGAGTGCCCTTACCCTGCTGTCTGCCCTACCCGCCCTCCCACTGGCTGCCCACCCTGCCCTGTGGCTGGTTCCTGGTGCTGTCCTGTCAGTCCTGTGCCACCACAGTGGTGCCGTGACACGACGCTGCCCTGCCCTGCCGTAGCACTGCGTTGTGGCGGGGGGGCTGGGGGGGGGGGCGCGC
>WBNO01006398.1:0-61606 GCA_013400575.1 Peucedramus taeniatus | reverse complement strand
AGTTAATGCTTCAGCTTTGTCGTGACATAAAACCAAACTGAACACCACCACCCCCCCCAGCCCGCCCTGCCCCATCCCCCCACGCAATCTCCAGCCCTTCGGTTGCGGCACGCTGGGCAATACAGCCCCACCCACCGACACACCAGTCAGAACGAGAACCTGTGGAAAGCCCATGAAATAAATATTTTAAAAACCTATTTACAATATTAGATCTGTGAGCATGAAGTGAGAGAAAAATGCTTTTTCCTGCCCCCCAAAAAGCTTAAAAAGTAGGTTAGCATCCTGCTGCCTAGCACAACACTATCTTACATGGCACCTACACATAATATATATTCACATTTCATTTTAAAATTAGGTACTCTTACAAACAGACTTAGAAAACATTGGCTAGCAATACAGCCCGTGGGACCGCCTGGCCTCCAGACCCATGTCACAAATGCTGGCCGGCTGCATCCCAGCTCCTTCGGCTGCCCCAAAGCTGCCAACATGCCCTGAATCAAAACCGCCAGCTGCCCTCTGCTGCCCTTTCGGGAGAAGGTGAAGTGCTCGTGAGACAGAGGGCTTGTCTGCGGGGAGGGGAGCAGGGAGGATGGGGACTGTGATTTCTGCTAAGCCTAGGGGTGAGCTTAATACAAACAAGAACTCCTGAGAACATCTTAGAACAGATGGATTCATTTCACAACCACCAAGCTGAAGGATGGGCCAAATGGATGCTACGACACACGGGGGGGAACACACGCGACATGGGGACATCATAGCCTTGTGGTTTGCTCAAAAAACCTACTGCTACAAGAAAATCTCCAGTGGCATTCCCTGTCAAGGAGGAGCCTATCCCCATCTTGCTCCTGGGCTGTCCAGGCATACAGCCCAAGGATGCAGACCCAAGTACACCTTGGTTGGGGCTCAGCCCTCTTTCCCCGGCATGACTGCTGATGGTGGAAAGGTGAGAGCCCAACCTGGATGGCCACCCACACCTCCATGCTGCCCCAGGCACTACAGGTACCCATGGAAGGCTGGGAACCACAGCTTTCTCAGTCACCTTCAACTGGGAATGCAGTTGTCAGGCTGAAAGTTTAGGAGCTGGAGAGAAAAAGTGTCCATCAGCAAATCTTAAAAACAGGGCACCAGTATATTTGATTGCATGTCCATTTCCTGGGAGGCTACTAGGAGCTGGCAGAGCTTTTGGAAACATCAGCATTTCCAGAGGTACCACAAGACCAGCTGGGACACGGGCTGGGCTGCAGCTTTGCTCATCTGCACACCAGCAAAAAGTGGTGTGGGCAGGCAGCCAGCCCGCTCAGTCCAGCCCTGCACGGCACCCCCAGCACTGGAGGGACAGGGGTGCAGAGAGCAGCAGGAACAATTTCATCCTGCTCTCACAGCTCATGGACCTTGATCAGCAATGCAGCAGAAAGTCTGTCAGAAGCATCAGCGCTGACTGGTCAGCTCTTCAGAGAAGTTTTGCTGCAAATGTGTCTCCCTGACTTGCTGGCAGGTGACTACAGAAACCCCACTGCACAGAGCGAACACCGGCAAACAGGACCTTGCCAGGGATGAGTAAGTGATGAATATAAATATGTGCACGCCTTGGGTACATATCACACACCCTGTCAGCAGGGAAACCCATTCCAGGGCTGGCCTTGCTAAACAAGATCCTAACAGCTACAGGTAGGAGGAGCCATCCCGGGCTCAAACTGCTCTTGCTACAGCACCAGCATAAGTTTTGGCTCTGAGCTTGGCAAACGCAGCTCCTCTCAGCGGTTAATTAAGATGGACGGATTCTGAACATGTGAAGTGTGAGGACCCAGAGCTGCTGATGACAACAAGAGAGAGAAAAAGGTAACCATGCAAATGAGAGAGGGGGGCTGGCAGCAGAGGGACAATGAGGACATCTGTGGAGGTACAGAGCTAAGAGGATGCTGCTCCTAGCTCATGCACCAGGGTGCATGATGGAGATTAGTTTCAATAGGATGAGAAAGTAGCCAGCAAGAAAAGCCAAAGTAACAGAAAGAGATCAGCTTTGTGGGTTGTAGCACTTGAAATCCAGAGCTGAAGAAGTAGAGCAGGGAGCTGTGGGGTAGCCCAGGGGAAGAGGAGAGCAATGAGGCTGTGGATCTGAGGATGGCATTGTGGTAGTGCCAGTGGGCAACTCTGCGCCTGTAGCACATGGAAACACAATCCATGTCCATGTGGAATAAGGTACTAAATCATGCTGCTTATTTGCTTCCATTCATTAAACTCATCTGCAGCTCCCTGTGCATCCCTTGCATGATGTAAGAGCCACATTTATTGGTAACAGACTGCTCTAAAGCAGGGGCTGTGCCTCAGCAGCACACGTCACCACTGCCTGTCAGGGACACTGCCAGGAAGCTCAGCATTCTGATCCCACCACTGCCTAAGCCAAGCAGTGCACACTGAGCTGGGACAGATGCCCAGAAGCTGCTCCACTCCAGCACCAATGACACCTGCTGTCCCCCAGCCTTGCCATGCTCGGGCCAATCTGGTGAAGCCCCAGAGTGCAGGAAGGCATCCAGGACACTGGAGCAGCAGCACCCCATCTAGAAAGACTCTTTCTATTTGCTTTGTATAGGGTTTTATCCTAATGGGATTCCTGCTCCCAGAAGCACAGAAGGCGGGGAGCAGGACAGCCTCCATTTACCATTTACCAGCAGCTAAAAAATGAGAGAAGAGAGAGGGAAAGCCTCAAGGAGCACACGGTGCATGGTGACCGGTGCAGGTGCTTCAGGAGTGATGGTGAAGGATGGGGAGAGGGGATTTGCTGCAGGGGAATGGCGTGAGCAGCAAAGGTAAGAGGTGGGCCCAGAGGAAGGAGAGGAAATCTGGGCCCATGTGACTGGGCCCCAGCCAGAGGCTAGAGAAGGACCATAAGTAAGGATGGAGAAGCAAGAGGGAAAGACACCCTGAAAAAGAGGTACAGATCAGTCACTTAACTGCCATCAGTGCCCTCCTGCCTTACACCTCTTTGAAACGCTTTTAAATCTTTTCTGATGGAATGTTTGACATATTTAATGCATGCAGTAAAAATTAAAGTAATAGATAACTTCATATTAATCTGTACAGGGACTGACAGGCTAGATTTAATCACTTCCTACCTGTTCAGAGAGTTAACTTACTCTAGCACAATTCAAAGGAAAGGCAAAAGATTTTTTTTTTTTTAAATCAGCCATTTCACAGTAAGAGAAAAATGCGCTGCAGCATTGTGAGTGTCAATGCTTGGGAAAGGGAGTACCTCCAAGAGAGCCAGAGGTGCTCTGTGAAGGGAGTGCAAATCAAACACCTGGTTTCATCCTCTGTACTAAAGGGGTACAATGAAAGATTTTAACACAATTATCTGCCTTTTACCTCCCGCCCCCAGGCTTTGAGATCTGGGGTTCAATGCCAACCATGAAAAGCAATTCCCTTTGCAGCCAATCCCTTTCCAGCCTCTGCTCCAAGGGCCAGCATCTCTTGAATTCATAGGCTGTACCAGAGCCTTGCTCTCATCAGGGACAAACAGCTAAGCAAGGACCAGCAAGGCAGCTGTTAAAAGTCTGGCAGCCTCAGGGTCCACACAGTGCCCTGACAGGCACTGCTGCTTTATGTATGGAAGGAGACTGGCACTGGGATTCCTGCAAAAGGACTCTGCAGCAATGTGAAAGTGAAGCTGTGGGGATGCAATGGCTGAGCAGGGGCCTTTTCCTCGCACAGACCACAGCCCTCCCCAGCTGCTGGTCATCTCTGCCCAGCAGAACCAGCACAGCCACACACTCTATGCACTTCTAACAGGTTTTTCTAAGAGAAGACAGGCACTATGACCCTGTTCTGTGACACAAGCAAGGACAAACCTCCCGCACCTTGCTGGTAAAAGGGTGAAATGCAAATTATGGTAAAAAATTAACACAAGCCAGTCCCTTATCCCAACCTTATTTCAACTGCAAATTCTGGCTTCAGAGAGCACTAGGCAAGACGTGCACAAAAGCACAAGGTGAGGGCCAGAGTTCCCTTCCTGCAGAGCACCAACATCAGGAACTCAAGCCCTTAAAAAGGGAGAGTGAAGCACTGCAGAAAAGCTTTGCCATCAGAGACCACAGAAATCACCACAAGGACAGGGAAATAGGAGAAGGAAGTCTGTCCAAAAGCAGAGCATGGCAAGACTGGTTCATCCCTGAAGCCAGCAAGAAAAAAGACAGATACAGCCCAGCACGCCCAGCCGGCAGCAGTGGGTGTAGCAGCCTGGTACCTGGCGCCCCCAGGGCATCTCCTCAGCCTGAGCGGGCCCTCCCCACCCACGGGCTGTGCAGTGAGGAGCAGGCAGCCATCAGCAGTACACACACCAGTAGCTACTTCACATTCTCATGCAGGTATCAGTCTGGGACACCAGCAACTGCTACCAGCGAACCGACAATGGACAGACTCACCCTTTCTCTCCCTTAGTGATGCGAAATGGTTTTGGTTTTGCTTTAAATGCCACTAAGAAGACAGACAGAAGGAGGACTCTGAAAGAAAGGGAAATGTTTGTGTGCACCCAAAGGCTGACAAAAGCTACTTCATGTGCACAAAGGTGGTTTTCTTTCTGCTACAGTACAAGTGCTTGTGCCTCAAGTATAAAACGCAAGCCTCCAAATCACACAGACGAGCTTCTTATTTTTATTTTTAAAGTGATAAATAAGGCACTGTACTTTTAACAAAAACTGCCTGGTTCTAAGTTTAAAAGAACCCAAGGAACCTTCAAACTGCAGAAACTTCTTTCTGAACAGCAGAGCCAGACAGACCAACCTCCTCTCTGTCCAAGACACATCTGCTGATGCCTAAAATCATGGGCGTTTATCCTTTAACTGCGGATTTTTAAAGGCTTGCTACAGCTTATAAAAGCAGCTTTAGTTAATGCATGGTAAAGGGTTACTACTATACATCAGTTTTGTACATGGCTACCGGTTCTTTGCTATTTCGGGTCCAGTCGTGAGCGTTTGCTGTGTGAACAGTCCACTTTTGCCCTTAGCTTCCTCTTGCCCTGAGACACACTGTTCTCCTGCATCTTCTTCATGGACCTTGTCAAGGTCTTCCCACTGCTGTGCTTCTTGTTGGTCATCTTCTGTGACCGTGTGGAGGACTCCCCCAGGGGCTTCTGTTTTGGGGACTTGGACAGCTCCTCGTGACTGGGAGGCAGCCCGGCCCGTCTGCTCGTGTTCTCCTTGCCCTTCCGCATGGGGAGCCGCATCTTCTCCAGCTGCTTTTTTGGGACTCTCTTCTCTTTCAAAGACATTTTTCTGGCCAGTTTATTGCTCTTTTCCATGGCAGTCTGCTTTCGGGTGGCGGGAGATTTCACGCTGACCTCTGAATGCTTTATTTTACTAGCCTTCTTGGCAGGCAGCTTGTCCTTGGTGGAAGAGCTGGATCGCTCCTGGGTGCTCCCACTCTCCTTCAGCATCTTCTTCTTCTTGCTGAGCTGGAGATCAACTTTGGGCAAGGGGTCCTCTTGGGACCTGCTTTTCCCCTTCCGCCCCTTCCCCGTCCCATCCACTGAGGGAGATTTAGCAGGAAAGGCAGCTGCTTTGATCTGCAAGGCCAACTTTGGAGACATCAGGGGGTTGATGCACACACTTTTCCGGCTCTGCTTGCTCTCCAGGGACAGATGGTCCCCCGGGCCATCACTCCTCTTCTCTGCCTTCACCACGCGCTGCTGGGCTCGCAGCTTGCCCCGAAGATTGGAGTACTTGCGCAGGATCCTGGTGCTGGCCTGCGTGGGCAAGCTGAGGGCAGGCTGGATGGTTTTGTCCTCACTCAGCTCCTTGGTGCTGGCATCAATGGGAGACGTCTGGCTGGGAGTGGTGGCTTCTTCAACCTCTGCTTTATCAGCATTCTCACGAATTTTGGCCCAAAGCTTTTGGTTCTTCAGGTTATTCCGAGCCGGGGTAGTGGCGGCAAACTTCTTGAGATGTTTTTTCAAACGTTCAGCTTGTAGTGAGCTGGGGTAGAGACTAGAGGAAGAATATTTCTGCATGGGGACTTTCATGGGGGGAATCTCCCCTGGGAGACGGGTGTTGAGTTTCTTCACAATCACTAGAGACCTGGTTTCAGTTGTCTCCAGAAACCACTGGCATATGTCAGACAGCTTAAAGGCCTTCATAAACAGCATCTGCACAGGAGAAAGCTTCTGCACTTCCAGTGAGCCTCTGCTTTTCCGTGTTCTTTTCTTGCTTTTCCAAATCTCTTTCAGTTTGTCAGCTTTGTTCTTTACCTTGGGGGTTGGCTGGACCTCCTTCTCCAGCTGAATCCAGCCCTTCTGGATTTTCATGTACTGAGTGTTGAACTCAGCAATGAGCTCCTGGTTCTCCTCTTCAGCACACCACTCCATGAACTTTGGTTTGCTGTCAGCCATGTCTATGTCCTCCAGTGCTGGGCAGTCATCATTCCCTGAACTGTGTTCATCCCTCAGTTTGGGGATTGCTTGCATAGACTCCTTCCCTGCTGTGTTCTTTTTTGCACTGTCTACAGGTGCGGGTGCATGTCGTAAGTTATAAAACTGCAGAGCAACCTTTTTATGCTTTGCAGTTTTTGCTGGAAGATGCTTGCTTCCACCTCTGCTGCTGGGACACAGAGGCAAATTGGTCACCAGCTCGTAATTCACTGGCTTGCCCAGATCCCTGACACTGTCAGATCTCTCCTTGTCCTTTGCACTGGCATTGACTGGTTTCATATCCACTTGCTCAGCATCATTTGCAGGAATACTGTTCTCTGGAGGGAGGATAATGTTTTTCTTCTCAGAATCAGCCTGGATGCTGATTTCCAGCATCTCACCCTGTTGACTTTGGCTGCTGTTAGCAGAGGAGTCATCTTTAGAGGAATTTTCTCCCTCTGCAGCAGTCTCTTTTGCTAAGATGCTTTTATAGGTTTGTCTGGTAGTGACACCCTTCTCCTCGCCTGGCTGCTGCTCAGTGATGCTCTCTGGAGCCTGGCCAATGCCTGGCTCTTCGCTGGTTTTGAGCAGCACATTGGGGAAGCAGTCACTGGGGATGTGCATGGATGCTGCCTCATCCAGCTGCACTTCCCTCTTGAACCGCTTAGCACCAGGGCTCTTGGAGAATTTGATCTGAAGGCAAGGAAGCTGCACAGAGCTGGAAGAACCAGAGTCCTCAGCAATGCCCTCAGCAGGTGACGGAGATTGTTGGCTACGGAGACACCGATCCGATGCCACTAGCGCTCTCCTGCCCTTCTTTCGCTTCTTGTCTAGACTGTCTTTGGAAGAGACAGAGTCTGAGCTGTTTGGGTCAGGTGGCATTTCCCCTTCAGTGAGCTCTTTTTCACCTGCTGTGCTGTCATTCTGCATTGCCTCCACTTGCAAGATTTTGGGGAGGGGTGTGCCAACGAGCACAGCACCCTCTTGCTCAAGAGGACTGTCATCCACCATGACAGATGATTCGGCTTCTGGTTTAACATCTATGCTTTTGTTCACATCCCCGCACTGCAGAGTGGCAGGGGGCTCCAGGGGGCTCTTCCCATCCATGGTGGCAGGGGGCTCATCAGGAGCCTGCGAGCCTGGAGAGCATGTGGAGGGCTCTGCCAGACACTGCCCAGAGAGCTCAGCATCCCCTGAGCCTGGAAGCTGGGCAGGATCCCTGGCACCATCGCAGGGCAGAGGTGGTGTGTCTGTAGCAGCAGAGGGCTGTGAGGAGGACTTTGGCTCTGGACTGGCAGGGAGGTCTGGAATAGTTTGTATATCAGAGCCTGGACAACCTTCCTCCTCACCGTGTGCTTTTGGGACTGAAAAGGCAGAAATATCAGCAGCCTGCCCGCTGCTGCTGCCATCCCCAGAGGAGCCCAGGCTACTGCCAGCCTCCCAGGTGACAGTGCCTCCTACTGTCATCCCCCCTCCTTCAGCAGGAGGGGAGCCAGGGGGCGGTGAGCTGGCCAAGCTGTCCTCTTTCTGGGGGCTGGGTGGAGCAGAGAGGGAGAAGAACGGCATGGCTGCGGCAGCTTCCCGTGATCGCAGTGCTCGGGTATCCCGGAGCTGCATGGAGCCCAGCTCAGCTCTCTCTTTCATTTCTCGGCTGGTTGGTGCCACTTTAGCCAGGAGCCTCAGGGAAACCCTTTTCTCACCCTCTCGTCCTGCCCCTGCAGACCCCTCCACCGAGAGCACCAGGGGTGGCTTCGCACTTACGAGGGTCTCCGTTCGCAGTGCCGGGCTGCTCGCCCTCTCCTCCGCCCGGGAGCTCTTAACCAGCGTGCGGACAGTGGGGAGCTCGCAGCACTCCCCGTTGAAGTAATACCCCCGGGTGCTCTTCCTCGCCGTCCTGCGGGACGACACCAGCCGCTGGGCCTCGAAATGGCACTCGGTGATGGGCTGGCTGATGTACACCACGTCGCACTGGTTGTCATAGTCGTTGATCCTCAGCCCCGACGCCTTCTTGCTCTTCCGAGAGGACCTGAGGGAGGCTGCCTTGGCGCGGGGGTGCCCACCGGGGGGGCGGTGGGCGGCTGGCATGGCGCCAGTGGGCAGCCAGCCCTCTTTGGACTTGTCGAGCATGCCCTTGTCAGCTGGGTGCAGCTGGCAGCCTGCCTTGCCCTTGGCCACGGCATGCAGGTGGTTTTCTTGCTTTGGTCTCACGTCTTGTTCTTTTGCGTCTAAGTCCTGGTGCAAAGATGCTTTCGAGCTGCATTGCAAAGTGTTCTCTTTGTCGGCTCTGCGAGGGGGGGTCACTGCAAAGCCAGGATCCCAGGACTCCTCTGGGAGAGCCCTGAAAGAGCTCTTTTGGGACCCCAGACAGCTGTCTAAGCTGTCCTCGCTGCCATTCACATTTGCCACTTTGACTGAGATATAACCTTCCATGAGAGTCTTACCTGCTAGCTGCTCTTTATTATCCTCACACTTCCTGATACCGGCTTCTTGTTCATGTCCAGCAGCTTGCTGCCCTTCCAGGCTCTTTGCGGCATGATGGAAATTCAAAGAGGAGGAGTTCAACGTGCTGAGGTATCCTTGGGTGGGGCTATCCTTTGGACTAGCAGAGCGAAGCCTGGTGATGGGGAGCTCGCAGAAGTCCCTTCTCAAAGCAGGACTGGAGTTCTCTGCTCTGTCCAGAGACTTCAGCTCCACTGGCTGCTTCGGGGCTTGTCCCGTAACATGCAGGGGGCCATCAGCCCCTGACTGTCCTGGGTCCAATGTAGAAGGGAGCTTTGATTCAGTACAAGTAGCACCCTTATCCTGATTTTCAGTGCTTCGCTGGCTACAACCAGAGCCACAGGTAGAGGCCTCCATGCTCTCAGATTCAGATAACTGCTGGCTGTCAGAGTCTGGTTGTACTTCAGTGTATATGTCGTTTAGCACACGAATGAACTGCTTCTGGTGATGTGTACACAGTCTGACCATAAATTTTTCCAGTGGAGACTTCGGCTGATTGTTAGAGTCTATTGCTATTGTCTCTGCTGGATCCTCACTAGAGAGACAAAGAGAGAAGCAGTCAGTAATATGTCCTAGGGAATATTAGTTTATGCTGCAAAACCAGAAAAACTCTTCTCCTCCCAGTCAGGCACATCACTTGCCTGACCTCAAGGTGAGATCAAGCACTCTGTTTTCCTGGGGCTGGCAGGTGTTCCTTCAGTCCCAGCATGCACACTTACATGTGCACACTGCTGGCAGGACACAGACTGCACTTTTGTTTGTCAGCCACTGCCAGAGCACTCATAATTACACTTCTGCCTAGGACATCCCAGTGTGTAGGCACCATGTCACATGTTCAAAGCAAACCTAAAAGGAATCAGACTTAGTATCTATCTGCACGACACCTGGTGTGGAAGGCCCAGCATTTCTAGGATGGCTCCCTCACTCTGCATTGCCAAGCTGGGTGGGAGCAGAACAGCATCCCAGCTGGGCATCCAGATGCCAGGAATCTTCAGCTACTGTAAGTCTTACAATTCTGCTTACACCTCAGTAGCAGAAGATGACTCTGGGGCCAAAATGAGCAGATCTGAGCCTCTTCTGTAGTCAGCACAGAAATTCTGGTGAGCTCTCAGCCTGCAGGACATGCAGGCAGCAATGCACCCTGGGCAGTGTCGTGCCATTGGCACTGACCTTTGATTAGCTGCCATTTAATAAAGTGTCCCTGCAGCTGATGGGCTGTCAGCACACAGTGGCTGTGCAGAAAGGTGGGCTTCTACAGCACAGGGTCACTGCCACTAGCTAGCGCTCAAACCCAGGCCATTATCAGTTACCTGCTTGGCAGAGACAATTAATTAGGACTTACTGGTGGAGAGGTTAGGGGATAATTACCCAGTGTTTGCATGAGCGCATCATGAGTGCCATGCCAGCTGCTGTTATCGAGACTGTATCTGCTCCCAACGGCAGCACAGGCAACTCCCACCCAGTCCTGACCACGCCAAGAGGGCCCCACGTCTTGGCACCCACACTGCCTGACACAGGCTCTTTACCAGTAATGCAGGGTTGCTTTGCAGCAGCACTTGCACTTTGCACCTCCTGGCCTTGTACTGGAGGAATGAAAGTCCTTTCTCCCCCTACAGCCTTTCTCTGCCTGCTCCCCCCACCAGCATCAGACACCGACCTCGCTCACTCAGCTGGGTCAAGGGGGGCAATGCTTATCAAAGAGTTCAGGGGCAGGGTAGAGAAAAGTAGCTTCATCTAGAGTGGGTTTTCCCTCTCCATGCTGCCAGGCACAGGGCTCAACAGGTGGATGAGGAGGAAGAGCTCCAGTTTGGAGGAGCCATCAGCAGAGAAATGGAGAAGGGAAAGCCAGTGGCTGGAGCCAGCCGTTCTCAGCAGCATCAGGCACATGGAGCCTGCCCTGGGCAGCCCTCACCTGCTCCTTACATACTGCTTGCTGGCTGCTTTCTCTGAACTGACATGCACCAGGGAGGCACCTCCAGAGTGCCCTGATTCCCTGGGCTGGCGGGCAGGGAGAGACACCTGGGGCCACTTCAGGCTCAGGGCTGACCAGGTCTCCTCTTTGCCCAGAAATCCCAGGCTGCAGCCAAGCCTGCCCTGAGCAGCTGCTACCCAGACCTTTGCTTTCCAGTTTGCCCAGGCATAACGTGTTTTACACGTAATGAGGCTTTGCCTCTCAAGCCCAGCCTTTCAGTTTCCTTAAAGGCTTCTTAGGCAGGGTTTTCCTGAAACCACCCGGAAAGGCTGAGCCAGCTCAGCTTGCCGAATGTGTCCCGGCACCTCCAGAACACACTCCCGGGGTTAGCAATAAACAACGTACCTGGAGACTGCTTTACTACACCCAGGTGAGAAAAACGCCCTCCAGCAACCGTCTGAACTGGTCCTACCTGGCGCTGCGATGGCTTTCAATTTGGAACGCCTGGGATTAGTTTAAATAAAAATACTCAGGTACAACCTGGCCCCTCTCCAGAGCCCTGCATGGGAAGGGTTATGTCAGCCAGGATCTCTTACACGGCCCAGCTCCTCCCCTCGCTCTGCTGAATAACAAAAGGGGATAAAAAAACCTTTCAACCCCCCGGGCTTGGAGCAAGGGGCTTTTTGAAGAGGCAGAGCTCAGCGCAATCTTTTTTTCCACCTTTGCAAAGAGGGCGGTGACTCCTCTTACCTACTCCCAAGCCCAGCTCAGAAGAGAAGCAGCCATCTTCCCTAGGGAAGACTGAATTTCTAACGACAGCAGCAGAGGTGGGGCCCTGCCCTGGCCCCTCCACTGCCACGCTGCCCGGGCAGCGGTGTGGTGGCAAAACAGCCATCTCACTCCTTGCTGGGGCACCTTCGGGTCCTGCGCTCCATGGCTGTGAAGGAAGAATCCATGGCATCCGCAAAGTGATTACCCGGGTGGGGGGCAAGAAAGGAAAGGCTGGGTGATGCCTGGTGAGGAGGAATTTGCAAATCTGTGTGCAGAGCCCCTGGTCTGGGAGAAGGGACCAAAGTGGCTGGGCACTGTCCTTTCCTGCCTCGCAGCCATGATGCTGAGCACAGCCAGCTGCAGGTCACGCCTGCTTTGCAGAGGTGTGTGAGACAGAAAAGGCTCATGTCCTGCTTGTATGGCAGAGGGGACCTTGGCTCCCTGATCCTGAAGGTTCCAATAGCATTTCTGCCTTGCCTTTCACCTAGTTTCTTCCTCTGAAGTGTGACTGAGGCCTTTGTGTTCATTGTCACCTTACTTGCCCTAGTGTACTCCAAGGAGACAATCAGAGATACACAGAGCTTGTCAAGCTATAAATTTTAAAAACCAGAGATAAGTATTTTTCCTGCTTGATAAAGGAAATAAATCCATTCAGTTTTGATGCCCTTTCTACTTAGAAGACCCATCCTGCACTCAGTGACATAGTTCACCTGGCACATTGCGTTCAGGGTCCTCTGGTGTCACGCCACTTCAGCTCAAAGACAGACTGCAGCTTCTCACCTTGAACTCATCTGCTCTTTCTCCAGTCCATCCCTGTTTTGGTACTGTAGGCAGCATCACCTTATTCTGGGTGTCTAAGGATAACCTTGGGGCAGAGCTTTCACTGCCACCTAAGGTGAAGAGGCTCTGAGGGTGGCTAGGTCCCAACTCTGTCCTTCCTCTCCCTGTGCCCCCAAGGGTGCTGAGCTGCAGCCTGTGCCTCTCCATGCCCAGATCTCCCAGACACACAGAGTTCTGTGCTCCCTGGGGCCTGCTAATCTGTGTGCCTTGGTACCTATCCAGCATTTCCCACTATTCCTGTCTGTTCTGGCTATCACTAATAAGTAAAACATGCCCATGGGCATTCTCTTGTGAAGCAGCTGATGGATGCAGGATTGCCCACATGCTACCTCCTTAAGGCAGTTTTGGAGAAGAGCTTATTTCTGGCTCACATGTAAAAGCAGAGTTGCATCAAGTGCCCCACATTTTCAAGCAGAGTTGCTTATGGACAGTACAAACTATTGCAGAGAAACTTTTTTTTAAAATGTGGATTATCAGAATAGAGGAGAGGTGAATGACTGCAGAGCTGCAGTGTCTTTCCAGGGAAAGGTGCTGGGTGGAAACATGTTCCTCAGCCTGGCAAAAGCACAACGGGAGCTGAAGACTGACTGGTAAACACAGAGGATAGGAATTGGGAACATGGTTTTGAGCAGGAGGAAAAATTACTCTCAGGAAGCAGCCAGTCCTGCCTCTGAAGAAGCAGGCAGGCATAGTCCTGCCTTTTGGAAGATACAGGCCAGCCCCACTGAAGCTGCTGGACTGGAAAGACCAGCAAGGGAGCCCAGGGCTGCCCATCCCACCTACAGCCTTCTCCTTGGTGTCTGTATTCACCCCTTCCCACAGGGCTTGGCCCAGGATTCTCCTTGGTTTGGGTGTGCATGAGGAACGAGCCATCTCTCTCAAGGAAAAGCCACAAGCCAAAAGGAGGTTCACAACCAGTGAGAGACAATCTGGGGACCCTCTATGCTTCTAGCCAAGCTGTAAGTGCAGTCATAAAGCTATATGGGGTACCCACAAGGACTGACTGCAATGGGAGAGACAGCCCACCTGTCATTGAGCTTTCCTGCAGAGCCTGGGACATGGCAGGTCTGCCCTTTCTGCCTGCCAGCCTCCAATGCTGCCTTCACAAGGCTGCAGCTGCCGGATCTCCTCTGTTCCCGTGCCCCAACACCCTCCTTCCAGCCCCACTGCACACGCTACCCTGGGACAGCAGAAGACAACCCCAGTGTCCCAAGTGAAT
The DNA here is from genome assembly GCA_013400575.1 of Peucedramus taeniatus. Taxonomy (NCBI): domain Eukaryota; kingdom Metazoa; phylum Chordata; class Aves; order Passeriformes; family Fringillidae; genus Peucedramus; species Peucedramus taeniatus. Next base: position 47,968 of record WBNO01006398.1, on the reverse strand, counting down.
TTTATCACCAGAGCCCCTCAGTACCTCCCAGCCCTTCTCCATTTCCCAGGGCAGCCCTGTTCTCTTCCCCTTCCCTGCCTGCCACAGAAGGTGTCAGAGGCATCAAGGGGCAGGAGCTGTCAGAGGCACAAGCGGAGCTGTTGCTACGCAACCCCGGCGGTGCAGCAATTAATGCTGGGGAAAACGTGCTGTGCTCTGAAGCTATTTGCATAGCTGCGTGCTGCAATACATTTGTTTGCATTGTGCCTCCACTGTTTAGTGGAGTTTAAAGTCAACCCTCCCCCAGCTCTTGCTGGAGGGGACCTGGGGCTTCCAACAAAGGCCACGCGGTTGGGGCTGAAGGGGCTGGGGGAAGGCAAAGGTTTGTCAGTCCATAACACCTATAGACTGCACAGAGAGAGCATTTACAGTATGGAGAGGAAGGGCCAAGTTATCTGTGTTTCTCCCTACACAGCCTGAGGAGCTTTTCCCAGCTCCTGCAGTGCCCCCAAACTGGTGGGGTTGTCATATCTCTTCTTTCCTGTTGTACAAGGGAGACACTGTGCTTGCTCTGATTGTGAATCCCATAAAAAAAAAAGTTTTAGGGGCAGCCCAGCCTGCTTCTGGTTCTATAGTGTATTTTGGTAGGGAGCAAGTGGGGAAGAAAGAAAGGGAGAAAGAAAACAGCTGGTTCATACCAACCTACCTGGGAAGCCAGTCTCCAAAAACCTGTCAATTGCCAACTGCAATCTTCTGGTTTGCCTACCCCAAGTTTTTCACTATTGAACATGAAGCCTATACCCTTTTTGGGTTTCTTTTTTTAGCCCTTGAACATCGGTTTGATTGATTATAAGTTTACAGGTATGTTTTGTACCTCAGAGGCACAAGAAGCAGCAGCAGAACAAAAGTTCAAGGCTAAGTGTTTCTGTTCCTTTCAGACCACTCTAAGCACCAGGATTATAGTTCTGTAAAGGAAACAAAACATAGCTATAAACTTATAAAATCCAATTCAGTATTTTTACTGGGATGACCTTTCCCCTCCCTCTCCTGCTGCCAGACAGCTGACTGCGCCAGTTGGCAGAGAGGTGCCTTGCACCTCTCTTTTTTGTACCCAAAAACAGAGGTACCACTTGAGTACCCCACCAAGCTGAAGGGTGTCTTGGAAACCTGACTAAAAGCAGAGACTTGAGAAACGTGGATGACTAAGAAGAAAGACTAACTGGTGAGCAATGCCCTCCATCAGCTGAACTCAAAGCACCGACCGTGCCCACTGTGAGCCCAAGGTGTGAGGCAGCATCTCGCTGCCCTTGGGTGGCACCTCCAGCCCTGCTGGTTTCAACCACTTAATTTATTTTTCAGGGTGAGTGGAAATGCCTTTTTGAGGGGTTGCAAAGGAAGAACAGCCTCTTAATGGGGACCTCCTCACTGCTGGCTGTCAGGTGAGCTGACCCCAGCCCCAGGGGTGCAGTGAATCCTGCATGCTAAGCGTGTGCTTGGAAGGGGCTGTGCTGTGGGTTCCCAAGGGCAGGCTCCTGTGCTGGAGGGCTGCATGCAGAGATCTTACCCAGCAGAAGGGGGAAATGGGTTCTCTGCCAGTCCCAGTTCAGCTTGTTGGAATGGCCATGCAAAAGCAAACATGCTGGGAAAGGCGTGGGACCATCTGACTGTGCTCAAACCCATCTCCACTCATAGCTGCAGCACAGAGCTCGTGCCTTGAGAGGTGCAGGATGTGCTTCCTTCTGCTGGCAGAATGGATGTCCCCTTGAAGGGGATGGGCAAATCAGCCATGGGCACGAATAGTGTAAGCCAGTGAAGCATGATTTTCTGGAGCTCATCTTTCAAAGCCCCAATTAAAAGGCTGACACTGGATGCACCAGTTAAAATGCCTGTATTTCAATCCTCAGAAATATGCCTGGCACCTCACACTCCCCACACAGATGAATGAGTCCCTTCACACCTCTGTGGGTGCTACAGTAATTCTCTCTCACTGCACTGAAAAAAAATAGAAAAGCAGCATGCAAAAAGCTCCACATAATAGCTAGGAAGGAGAAAAAGCACTCTCCTTCTCCAAATTAAAAGCTGAAGTTGTGCAAAGCACAGCCAAAATAACTATGGAAATATTGCTGCCAGGTTCTCAAGGCCCCTGAATTTACTCCGTCCTTGGTGACGCACATGGAGATGGACTGAGCTTGTATTTCAACTGAAAAGCAGGAAGAAACAAGTTATAGGTGGGTTTTGTTTGGCTGGATTTTTTTGTCAGCTGCATGTATTCATCAACGTATCCAGGTTGTACAATCAGCCAACTGACTGGACAAATAACAGACATCCATTATAGATTCAAACTTTTAACCCTTCAGAGTAGTGTCTTTTATTTGTTTATTTATTTTTTAAACTAGTTAAGCATTAAAAATCACTTCTCCCCACCTGTAACCAAATAGAAATCAAACAAACCAAAGCTGGTTTTACATTAAAAAAACCCAATAGCAGCCTCAAATACATTTTGCTTTTTTATATTCCTGTCATAACTTCCTCGACTCCCACCTTCCTCAAAACCCAACTGTATTCTATAGTAGTTTATCATCACTGTGGTACTTCTAATACAATATTTAATGACTAATTAAAAATTTTACCACTGAGCTATTGCTTTAAAACCAAGGGAAATTTATCATGTTGAAAATACTATTCTATATACTAACTTTCAAACCCTTTCCAGAATTGTCCTTGCTAATTTTTCTAATTATCAAGATCATTTGGGATCTTCCCTTTAAGGAAAAAAAATTACCATGACTGTTTCTTTCTGAGGCAGTACCCAGAATCTTTGCTGAGCTAGGTGCTCCAAAAGGATAGATAGCACCAGATCCCTTTAAGGGACAGAAAACCAGACAGCACCAGAAGACAGATAACAAAAGCATGCAGAGCAAAAAAAAAAAAAGTTCTTACAATGATTTTCACGGCTTTGCACATTTTAAAAAAAGCAGCACCCAGTTAAGAGAAGGGAGAATGAACCACAGGGACTGTGGAGTAGGGAGGGATGCCCTGAGTATCTTTAACAGTCCCAGGAAGATATACTGGCTCTGGACCTGAGGTGACACAGGTGTATTGCCTGTCTGTCCTGCAGCACACTGGGGACAAAGCTCTCCCTCCCCAACCTTCGGACATGCACACACAGGTCAGCTGGAGTCACTGCAACTGCAGAGGTTCAACAACTAGCAAACTCCCACTGCAGGGGCACTCATCTGCAGTAAATGAGGGCTTGTGACAAGGATAGGCTGTGCCGTGAGAAATTCCACCTTCCCCTCCTAAGCTGAACATACACTGAAAGGTGGAAGAAAACTCAAATGCATTGGACACCTCCCCTAAGACGTTCCTGGTCCCAGTTCCAACAGACATGTTGCCATGCACAGCTGCCTACTTTGAGAAGTCTTCAAGGATTTCAAATTCTGCAATTATCCAGGTTGGGGTTTTTTTTCCAGCATGGATATGAAAAACCAAATACAGGAGCTTGGTAGAGCACTCGCTAGAGCTAACCACACTCAGCACAGCCTGGTCGCCAAGGCTTGGGAGGGACCAGTGGAGACATCTGGAGAGGAGAGGTATCCTGGGTGTAATTAACAGATGTTGGGGGATACAACCCCATTTCAGATAACCTGGAGATTCAGATAATTGGGCCTCAGATAATCAAGGCCACACTGTTAATAGAAACGGTGTCACAACTCCTAACGGCGGCACTCCCCACGTGCCAGCGCCATCCCTCCTTGCACGGGAACGCCTGGTGAAATATGAATTAGCGGTTTGATACATGTCCATACTCTCTGTCAGCTGCTGGGCTGAGCAGCAAAGCCTGCTTCTGATGCACCACTTTGGCTGGCTGCTTGGGAAATAGGTTAAGGCAGAGATGTGGATTGCAGCCCTGGATGCCTGGGGACAAGGCTGTCTCAGAGCTGACGGGCTAGGTAAGCTCTATTTTGAAAGTGGGTTAATTTAGCTGCCATTCAACTACCATTAAATGATGTAGGTTAATTTTATAGTCAGATAACTATTAAGAAACCAAAACATAAGGCAGGAAATGTCTCTGTGCATACCAGTGAGGAGAGATTTCCTCTGCGCTAATGCATACCCCTCCCCTTCAGCTCAAACCTCTCATCTTTCCATTTCTGCACATCCCTCACATCATCTTTCTTTTTTTTTTTAACCCTTGTCATTACACACTCTTGTCCTTCCTCCCTCTCTTAAGAGAGTCTATTCTTCCTCTCAAAAATTCACCTTGATATCCTGGCCCACAATTATTTTTCTCCCTTGTTTATATTGTCACACATCGCAGTGCTAGAGGAAGACTAACAAATCCAAACCACATCTGACCCCAGCAAATGTCCACTAAGAAAGATTCCATCTTCCCCCACACAGCCAGTATTTGTGTGGTAAATTGAGGTAGAGAACTACACCTTGCTTAGTATGTAACATTCCATCACTGCTAATACACCCAGTTTACTTTAGGGGTATTTACCATATTAAAAGCCTCCTCAATTGGCATTTTACCCTTTGTAAATGGATGCTGCAGTTGAAATGTACTTTATCTCTGTGCAACTTCCCTTTCTGCAGCATAATGATCGGCATTGTTTGTTTCTTTATACTGGTGACAAAACCCATCAGTTGCAGGTTTGTCATAAAAGGAAAAATAAAATGAAAAAATCATCAACAACAGCTTATGCCAGCAAAGGAACAGATCCTTTGGAAAAAGCAGAGGTGACTCATCACTCCTCACGCACAGCAAGGAAGAAGCAAGCATCACAGCCCTGCAGATCCCCCTGAGATGCCTCCACAGATTGCCTCCCTCTGACTTCTGTGCTTTCCTGGTCCCTCCAGCAGGAAAATGAGTCCCTAACTTTCACAGAGAAAGCCAAAGCGATGATGACCCATTAGCACATGCTGCCCCATCAAGCAATTGCAGGTCTCCTCTACTGCAGACATTTTTTATCATATTAACAGTAAGTGCACTATGCAAACCCTGAGAGCTCACAGAAATGAACTCACGCTTAACCACGCAGTTGTAATGAGACAACAATGCTAACGGGATGTTGGCATTTGCACTGTGCTTTTTATGACCAGAGAAATAAGAATGGGACCATACCCAGAAATCACAGCTAAACCACCTCTGAAAAATCCTCCTCGCAGCAACTCAGATGTTCAGATAGCGACACCAGAGCCCAAACAATGCACATCATGGGAATTCAGACCTACAAAAGGCTGAGTGCCAAATTCCCTGTTGTCCTGCTGAGGCCTTGCTACTCTGATAAATCTTGCAATGAAAGTCCTTTTTTTGCTCATGAGACCTAAAAGAACAGATGAAAAAGCCAAAACCCAACCCCCATCAATCTGCCAGCATTAAGGCACTACCTTTGTCACTTTGATTTTAAGCTTTATAATTATTATTCTATTACAGTATTACATTATATAACTATTATTCCAAATTCAATAATATAATTGATTGCAGAGCATATTTCTTTTAAATCCTGAGTTATGTTACTTTTCCTTTTATCAATCAGAAATCCAGTCTACACTCAAACAAAAGTAAAGGCACCAACGTAAGGACAGGTATGGGCAAGGTGGTTAGAACTAAAGAGCAGACGAGTGGTCACCTTTACCATACACACTTGTGTCTGTTAGAGAAAAGCCAATACAGGGCCTGAAACAGGAGCAAAAATCTACTTGCTTTTGAGCATGAGCAGCAAAGCTCACTGCATTACAGCTAGCTAGACCTCTAGTGAGCAGTAAGGTCAGGCTGCCACCATGGTCTGACCAGAACTGAGTTATTAACACCCACACTTCAGGTACCAAGTATGCTTGTTTTGCTTTCACACCTTGAGCTGATGTTTGATGGACAGAAACAAGAAAGAAACTTGTACTTCTGTACAAACAGAGTATATTTGCTATGATAGCTACCTGTGCAAAACCAGAATCCTACCGGGTCTTTTTTTACAGTCTCCTTTCAAAATCAAATAGTTTGTTTTACACCCTTGATAACACCTCACATGCAGATAGTTGCTTTAAAGGCCTGAAAGGAATCTGAGGAAGATACCATGTGTGAGCACAGTGCACTGAAAGCATGAAAAAACTGTAATACCACCTTCACCTGAAAGGGGAACGTGGTGGAAACTAGTGGATCCTCCAAGCAACCACCTCAGGCTTAGATTATAGCAAGAGACCCAGCACAAATATTGGCTGTGTGTATGAAAAACCCCTTCACACATGCAGGGAAGCTGTTCAGCTTCTCTTCGTGTCAGGTGTTCCTTGCAGTCCCAGAGTAACTCAACAATTAATGTCAGGGCCTTCCTCTAAAGCTCAGAAAGAAGAAAGGCTCAGCTTTAAGAAAGGAAACCATAAAAGCCCTTTTCAAAGTTAGGAATGTCATTCCAAATGAGTTAAGCAAGCTGTACACTTCAATAGCTGGGCAGGAGTGATCTAGGCCTTGAGACAACGGGAACTTGGTGCACGTCAGCAAAAAAAAAAAAAAAAAAATATTCCAAACCTTAGCAGGTGTAACCTATTTAGCACTGTAATTTTTACAGGCAGTTTGCTGATAATCCTGTACAGACAAACCACTCCTCCTGTCAGTACACAGCTGGCTGATCTGCACCTGGAGCAGGAGCCCAGCAAAGGTAGGCAAGCAAGCTGTGATCAAGCCTGGAAACCACAGCCAAGGAGACAAGGCAGGAGCCACACAGCAACAGATTCACTGCAGGCTCAGGTACAGGCTGTGACCTCTCCCCATCCCTCATGGTGTTAATGTGAGGGTGGGCAGGTTATGGTCCAGGATTCCAGTCAGCTCCTTAGGGGATGCAGCTGTATTTTCATACAGGCAACTTTTATATGTTTAGGCAGCACTGCTTGTATTTCTTTGCTCTGAAGTATACCTTAAGCACTTCTAGTTTTAGTTGAGCTTTTAAACAATTCCTGGAAATCTGAGCTGTAGCCATCTCATATGAAAATCTGCCTTTTAGTTAAGTGTGCTGGGAACAAACTCCTGCAGAGCTGTGAGACACCTGCAGAGGAGGAGGCAGCAAGAGAAGATTTTTAGAAGTTCTATTTCAAATGTGATCTGTAATTTTGATACATTCAAAGTGACCTGTAAAAACAAGATGCAATTGTTTTGTGTTCCCTCTTCATGATACCAAAAGGGAGCTTTCAAAGATTGTGTTGTCTGCGGTTTTCAGTAGGTGGGTAAGAAGGAACTTAATTAATTCATAATTCATAGGTGTGAAGTCATTCACATTTCTTTTGATTTTCCTACTAGACAGCTGAGAACACCTTGGATTTCAAGTTACAGAGTCTGCATCAAATGTACCAGATCAGAGGAAACAGCACTCTCACAAATTGGGATCCTTCCAGCATTGTAACATCTACTAAAGTGTCTCAAGAATAATTACATTAAAAAGATCAACTTTCTCTTTAATCTCTTTTCCATCTTCATTGTATCAAAATACATAATCCTAGATTTACCCTAACACTTCAAGCTCAGTTTTTTGAAATTGCTTTTCGTCTGTAGCTCTGTTCCTCTGTACATGAATCATATTCCTAAACAGGTCCAAGAACCTGCTACTCACTTCCAGTTAAAACCTCCATTCAGCCAGTACCCTTGTTTGGGCATCTGCCAGAGCAGAGTTGGCAGATTAAGAAAATAGTGATTTGCTGAAGTATCTTCCTGAATCAGGATTTAAATCCTCCCCCTCCCCCAGACCCACTTTTGTCATGCCTCTAGGAAATTAGAGAGCTCAGCATGCTCAGGCAGGAAAGCTGCTGGTGATCTGTCTCACTGCAGACACCAGAGCAAGCTCTGCACTGGGGGTGTTTGAGGAGCCACAACACAAGGGCTCGGCTTTGGTTACATGGGAAGGTGAAACTGTGATGCTCAGGAATTCCCTTAATTAAACCAGCTTCACTCACAAAAATTAAGCTAATTTCCAGTTTTCAGATCTTTCATGCTGAGCTCAGGGAGTTGCCTCCATAGAGGTTTCATTTAAATGCCAAAACTTTCAGGTGCACTTGAAGCTGAAGTTTCCTGCTCCTCCCCTCCCAGCAGCTCTTACTTCCACTGAGGATCAACGGGCAGAGCCTCTCATTTCACATCTGAGGGAGTACCTGCAGTGTAGCAAGTGACCCAGATATATATATGGGGGTACAGTCCACAGCTATTTCACAAAGGATCAGTTACTTCAGATATGCTACTGTAACTACCAGATCTGTTACTACCAGATATGCTCCTGCAGGTACAAAAGAGGCAGCTGCCTCTTCCAATAACAGACTGAGCAGCTCAAAACCCACCCTGAGTCCAAACAAGCTGAAGGAAATTAGAAGGTGACTTTTAAAGCTGCCTAACAGGGCTAATTGTGTTTCTTTTCTACTTTTATAAGAGACAACAGCATGGAAGCTTCTTTCTGGGTCTGGATGCAACATCTTGTGAAATCTTGTTGTGATACAGGAAACAGTTTTTAAAAGAAGAAATCAAGACTGTGCTCATTTAAGTTTGAACAATTTCATCTTAGCAGTGCGAGATCATCAGCAAGTCCTTCAGGAAAAGCAGAAAAACTTGGTATTTGTGATAATCGCAGGACTAAAAGTGTCAATTAAAAATGTTCTGGGACAAGCCTGCACAGTGTAATGCATCCTAAAGAATGGCAGATGGGAATATGGTTCATCACTTTCAAAGGCTATTTTCATAGATTTGACAGATGTATTCAGACAAAGAGAAAAAAATATGATAAATGATAGTTTACTGCACAAGGCTTTCAAGCTATTTACACATAAAAACTCACTATTCCTGAATAAGTGTAAGATGTAGTCTCTAGTTAAATCAAGTTTTTTATTTAAGAGAGATTTGCCTGGTAAAGTTAAACCAATGACAGCACCCAATTACCCTTTTGCTTTTTACATTGGTATTAGTATAGGAGAAAGACAGTAATTAGTTTGTAATGTAAGAGTTATTTAATGATTTTAAAAAACAAAAAAGGCACTGAAAAATGCAAACCCTAAATTACCTACTTTTCAATAGCACATGCTAAGAAAGGCAATTTCTCAGGAGAAAAGAAACCTGGGCTAGATACTGTGCAGCATTATGAATTTTCCTAAAGCTAGGAAATCCCTACGCATCACTCTCAAAATCATCCTAGAACTGAACACAAAGGTTTGCAGAAATGCCTAAACTCACGTGGGTTCCATTATACACCACTTAGTGTAACCTACTTTTTAGTATTCAGCATTTCAGTATCAATAATGCATAACGTCAAAAGTCGTTCAACCCAAAGTACAGGCACGAGAAAGTAAACGTGGATCTTGGAGAAGGGGCGGCTGCAGTGTGGTGTCACTGCTGGATTTGCCTTGTGCCCCTGTGCAGAGGGACAGCAAGATGGAGCTGCTGGAGCTTTCCCCGTACTAATGGGGAGCTGGGGACCTGCCCCCTCTGCGGAAGAAGAGCAGAGAAAATAAAGCTGCAGAGAAAATAAAAGCAATACCAGTGCCTTGGTGGGCAGCTAAACAACGTGCCTGTGCCTGGTGACGTGCTCCAGGACAAAGCTGTGCTGACCAAACCGGTGCTCTGCCCGCTGCCACCCCACAGCCCAAAACAGACCCACACGGGGCTCTGGCCACGCTTTCACTACATCCGAGCCCACCTTGGCTCATTACTAAGTGCTCAGTGAACATCACTACACCACCTTTCATTTTCCCTCCTGAGAGATTGTTTGTTCTTCACTGGATAAATTATTTAGCATTAAGGAAATTAAGGTGGCCAGTAGGGAAGCACAAATTAAGAGTACGGGAGTTCATGAGATCGGGCTGCTATGAGACAGCGTTTCAGCTTTCACATGTATTCCCTACCCAGCTGCTAAAGCAGCTTTACCGTCAATCCTATTTAGGGCAAGAACCCAACAGAGTATGGAGATTCCACAGCTCAGTCCTTCAGCCAGAAATTGCTTTACCTTCTATTTTCACCTCCTCCCCTGCTTCTCCCGCCTTGTGATAGTTTGCATCTCATATCCTTGGGCTACTAGTACAGGCATTCAGAAAGCACATTAGAAACAACAGAATGGGAACCCCTTGAAGTTTTTCACAACAAAATTTATTAGAAGAATAGTGGTTTTGAAAAGTCTAGCATCCAGTGAAAACTACCATACACAACGTTACAGCTGGGAATGTGTTTCCAAAATGACATGGTCAAATAATACAATGGAGCCATTAAATCTTACACATGCACAACAAGAGAATTAGCGCTTTGACATACAATGCAAAAAATAAATGGACCACATGAAATAAAAATTTAAAAGTACTTATCACATACATTAAGACACAGCTTATTTAGTCCAGTCAAAAAATCAGAACTGCATTAAAAAAATTAATGTAGTGCAATCAAACCAAAAACCTTAATTTGTGATCATAAGTGCTCTACTACATAAAACATTGATCATAGCAAGGAACAAAAAATTCAAATCACACAGTACAAAAAAAATCTGTAAATAAATATAAACTACAGTACAAGAGAAATATTAAATTATACAATTCCGTCAAACTGTAAACAGTATATTGAAATGAGGTCCATAAGAGTAAAGGGGGGGGTTCCTGTTTTTTTTCCCATGACACTTGAACTTCTAGAGGTCAGAGAGAAATGCCATTTTCCATACTCTTCAAAGACTATGGGTTACATAAATAGAAAGAGAAGACTTTTTAGATGTAAAGTGTCAAATAATAAAGCAGAGGTGTTGCTGACTTGCGACTGCCAACAGATGACCATGAAGGCAGAACAGCAGATTTTAGTTTCAGGCTTGGCCTCCAGGTGAGCACAGCACAGAGGCCTGGCACTGCAGGTGTTCGGTGAACAGCGCTCAGCCTTAGAAAGGAGGCCCCTTGTGAGCTCTGGTCCTACCCAGAAGGTGGAAATAATTATGGACAACCTGGACCTCTGCTGATTATCTGACAGGTTTACACGCTTGTCATACAAACACCAACTTTGGCAGAACAATTACTAATAAACTCAAAGCACTCCCGGCCCATTGGTTTCCATCACAGTGGCCAGTGCACAGAATTCTCTAAGGACATTGCATAACTAGAGTGTAGAGGTCAGACAGCCAAGGACCCGTGCTTGAGGTTAGAAGTAGTTATGGTGAGAGAGAAGCAAGAGCCACGTTAAGAAGCTGCCTCTGCTGTTCGCAGAAGCAGCTGGGAATGTATTTCATTTTTAGCTGCGCTGGCTAGTAGTGGCATTTTAAAATATATAAGTTTAAGATAACATATATACTATATATGTATATAATATAATACATATTATATAATATACATAGGAATTTCTTACAATACATACCAGGAACCCCCACGCGATCTGCTCAGTAGTAATAACTGAATATACAGAATGCCACTATAAGTGTCTGAGGCACTGTGTGCTGGAGAGTAAATATGCAGCTTTAAAATCCGTTTGGCTGAGTTATACCTGGATACCTGAACTGAGTTTTAAGTTGACATTCATCAAGGATGTGCTATCAGCACGTCAAAAGAAAAGCAAAACAAAATACAAGTCACTGCTAGGTTTAAGAAGAGAGTACAAGTACCTGAATTGAGTGAGGATAGTGTGTAAACTGTCCCTGAGGGTTTTTAAACAGTGTGTGTACAAGTTGGATTCCTAAGAACATTAGTTTAAACTTACACTGCGGACTGATAAAATACCAATGTCTGACAATTTAACAAGTGGAGGTTAAAAAGAGTTATGAGCAAACACTCAAAACATTTTATACATTTTAAAGCAGCAGTAAGCTGCTGTAAGCATACATCCCATCAGTACAAGCAACACGTGGGACTCAGATAAAGGTTTCTATTTGCAAAAAGCCCATCATATATCGATAAGTAAAGAATATTCACCTGCTAAATTAGAATGCACCTAGTTACAGACTAGCAATTCAAGATTAATTTTTTAATCAAATACTTTGCTATACTTTGCTATTACATACTAAAATTCCTTAAGCCCACTAATGCTGGTATTCTAATCTATTTTTTTAAATGTTCCCCCTTCATTTAAGAAATATACCATTCCACAACTTAAACATTAAGATCCATTTTCAGTCCTCAGATGTAAAAAGCATGTCAATGAGTTTATATTAAAAATTTACACGGTAAAAAGGCTTGAATTTCAGCCAGAGATTCTAAATACTACTCATTCCCTGAAGGCATAAGGGAGAAAGAATCCCTACCCATTTTTCTTGTGATATAGTTTTCAAACTGAACATTAAACAATGGTCCAAAATGTTTTTTTTCAGTTTGGGAAACTTCCCTTCCCTACCCATCATCCCAGATTCCCAATGTTAAGCCCTGAAATGGCCTACTGAAATGATCAGTTAAAAATACCAGGCATGTATATATACATCCCCTGCCTGAACTCCAGAATATTTTGTTGTACTAGTCTTTAAAAGACAGATTAATATCCCAAGAAACCTTGCGATCTGACCTGACAAGCTGTTCATGATCCTAGATTGTATACTTGAAGTATTTTATAACCTGAAGTCCAGATTTAATTAAGACTCTGGCATTGTAACAGAGAAAGTGCTGCAGTTATTTATCCCTTTTCTGGTACTTTAGAATAGGTCAGATAAGTGCTTTTTATAGTGACAGTAAAAGTTTACATGTTTTCATGCAGGCATAAAAAGTATTATCTGCAAAACTATTTGAGAAATGTAGCACCAAGTAACTGATAAACTGTTTAAGTAGCTCTAGTAGTATCCTCATTATTTCCGAGTAGGAAAAAAATATTAAGATAAACTGTGCTAGGTGATGATGAGAGAAATTGGTTTTGATATTAACTTTTCCTGCTTCAGTCAAAATGAAGCCTTTGTCCTAATCCCTGCTCTGTAAGGTAGTTTTATCATCTTGAGTCCTCCTAAATTATACTTACCAATTCAGTGGAGACAAGCACAGGGGCACTGGTGGGGATGTTTGTTTTTAAGAAGATAAATTAAATGCCCTGGACAGGCTGAAAAAAATCCTCCTTTCTAATACATCACCCAGGAAAATTGATTTTGCAACTGGGCTGAGAGATTTTTGTGAGGATTAAATAAAGCTCTCTGAACATGAAGGTTTTTATGACAATACCTGAATATAGGCATAATTCAGCAGGACACGAGGTCCAAAACTGCTGCTGTAATACTGGTTTAGAGACTTGGCCCCAGTCAAAGAATGAACAGGAAAGAGAGAGAGAGAGAGATGGACACTGGAATGCTCTAAGTACTCAACAGCTTTTTCTGGTATACGTGAAGTGGATCTAGAGATCATTTTGAGTTTGTAAAATCTCTCTGCCTAGTGGTCATCACAGAGCACTGTGTTTATACACTGGAATATCTGAAATGAGTTACTAGAGTGGCTACTTTATCTGCTACATTCATCAGAACTGCATACAACTAGCAGTGCAGATTTTCAGGTTTCTGAAGGTTCCAATTACTGAATTTTTAATATAATTCAAGATCAAGTAGAAACCTTTATAGTACCAAAACAAGTCTCAAAATTATTTTCTTACAGCTTTCTAAAACAACATTAGCCAACATTATGTACTGATGCCAAGAAAAAGCAACATTGACCTAGACTGAAATTACATTTAAATTCTGAAACATTTGTGGGGAATACCTAGAGGTTTCTGATCCTCATGAAAATGAGGGAAACAACCCTTCCCTTCCTACTTCTAACATTTGGCAGAGAATTTAAGCTATTTAAAATATTGTGACAAATCTTTCAGTAAGGTTAATAATTTTGCCTTCATAAGGTTTTGGACTGCAATAAGAGTATGCATTCTTATACTGGAGAGTTCAAATTTTGTCTTCACTGAAGAAAGAGGTCTTTACATTACAGATGCAACCACACTGTTTTTGAGAAAAAAAGGGAACAGTAGAGTGCTCCCTTCACTCCTTGGACACTGTGTTCTTCTCCTAAGACTCAAGGACATCTTAAGAGCATTACTTGAAAGTAAACTGGAAAGAAACACATGGCAATTCCAGTTTTGCCTGTATAACAATCGTTGCAGATGACACAAAAAGCAATTCAATCAGAACTAAAAAGTTGTTTCACAAAGCTTACTCAACCCTAAAGCCCCTAAATCACTTTGCCAGCTCCCATGAATTTCCAGGGAAAGGCAATGTACTCTTGAGTACTCATGAAAGAAATATTTAGATGCAAATGCTGGCCTGCCACAAGACAAAGCATCGACTATTCCTTGTCTGCTCTTACCCAGTCTAAACACAAATGCAGTTGCCTCCCGTGGTTAGGAATATCCTCCAGTGGTGGAAAGTTCTACAAAAAATGTTGTGCAGGAATTGTGAGAGAACACAGAAGCTGAATGTGTCCCCTTACTAGAGGCATTATCCTATCTGTACCCCTGCATTGTTAAAAATAGATTTTTCTCCAACTGCCAAAAAAGTTCAGAGTTTGAATTCAGGCCTAGCAGTAGGGTTGGTAATGCAAGCATCAAGTTATGAGTTCTGCAACAAAAAAGAAAGTAAAGGCATACCTGTATTGCTTATGCAGCAATTTTTCCTGTGCAACAGGGAAAAATGAGAAATTCTAAAGGAAACTGTCTTGAATCTTTAGAAAAAAATCAGGGAATGACTGGAAAATAAATAATCTTTAGACAGAAATAAAATGGAGTCCAGAAACGTGTCCCTACAATATCTAACTGGAAACGTTCAACTCTATAGCTGTACTCAAGCATTACAGCCACAATAATGCCTACAACACTGTGGAATGAGGATCCAGCTGGCTGAAAGTGAGGTAATAGTTTGTAATAGGTCAGAGTTCTAAAAAAGCACTTTTACATCTTACAAACCCAAATTAAAAAAAGAAAAAAAAGGACACATTTCATACATGTTGGGCTTTCCCACCAGAACTGTACGATAATTAACTCCACACCAGGACCCCTACCACACTAAGCCTTACTCATCTTCAATTATATGCTGCAGCAAAGATTTACCAAGCGACACCTAAACTTCAGTACAATATGAAACTTCGATTCTTAAAACTTTATACACACAAAATATAAAATTACTTTTCTAGGATGGGGTAGGGGAGGGGGATTCTCCTTCATGGTACTTGGACTGAAAAACTAGTTTTCAGAGACTGCCACAAATATAATTCACAGTTTCTTGCTGTCAGGCTTTTTCAGCTACATCAACGTAGTACACAACAATACTGTTAAGTCCAATAACTACATTGGATGGACATTCTCGGGAATAAGAGAAAACTAGTGACAAAAAATACCCGAAAGGTCTCCTCCTAACAACGTCTCGATTTTTACAGGGTTGCAGTTTGTCTATGTTACACGTTAATGCGATCTCACAAGAGCAGCAGGAGAAGGCTTTAAAATCCTTCTCCTGTCCAAGTGATCCAAGTAACATAAGCATCCACTTACCAGAAATAAGATGAGAAACAAGGCTTTTGTTACAAAGACCGCAGTGAACCACACCTTCCCACACCAAAATATGGTCAACCAGGGATTTTGGCCATGCAAACTGCTGGTCAGCAGAAAATTAAGCATGCTAATGGACAAACATTAATTCCAATCATATATTTAAAATGATCCCAAATACTACTAGTTAGCTACACTGAAAGCGCCTGCAAAATATATGTAGTGAAAAATGAAACAAAATATTAGTGATCACTGCAGCACTTAGAGTGATACTAGTCTTAAGTGATGAATCACCTCAGAGAAAATATGTTAGATGGGACTTTGAAACAAAAAAGTAACATTAAAAGGTGCACCTGAATATTACAGACTAAATTTACAAAACCTACAATAAGGTAAAATATATATCTTTTGAATATTCAGCAGCTTTTTTTTAAATTTGTTTTTATTTTTTGAGAGGCTCATGAAATTTTAAAAAGGGACCACTAACTAATCTCAACCATGCTTCACAAAACAATAATGGCTATTTCATATTGCAGTTACCAATGTAATGCAATTAGTGCTTAAAAAATAATCTACACTTTTTCTTTTTTTTCCTTTTTAAACAGAGACCTTTGGAGGAAATATGGTTGTTCAAAAGCTTCTCGAAAAAGAAAGATTACCTGAATATTAAGTTATCACAGATCAAGTGTTGTGTTTAAAAGCTTTGCAGTTATGAGTATTACAATCTTCAGGTCTCAGGACATTTAAACTGAGAAAGTTACGTGTTTGGTTTGTTGTTGTTTTTTTTATTTTTAAATCCACTTCCTAACCAAAGCAAATAAAGAGTACTCAACTTCTCACTATCTATTTACAATTCTTAGCCTACAGTCTGAAATGACAAGACAAATTCTCTTTTAAAACTGCAGCATTAAAGGGTAGGCACACCATTCTTCTGCTGCACGATTGTCACCCACTTAAACATACACATACAAAATATTTAGGTTAGTAAAATGAGCACTCCACGTACACTACAGTGACAAGTTTTATAAAACTCAACTCATGTTTCTTAAATAAGGACAACTGCAAAAGGTTAAACCTCTCTCAAGAGTAAAACTGTGTTACTTTTTTTTTTAACTTGCAACAAACTTTCTACCATAACCTCCAACAGCAGATGAAACCACACCTTAAACTGCGCCTTTATTGCAATCACCAGCTAAACTGGAACGTATTGCAGAGTTTATATACTGCTACTGAGCTTAAACTGCTTTAAATGCCAAGATGACAACTAGAAAGCTACAAGGAACCAGGATTTTGAGGACTAAAATATATTAAGTAAACAAAAATAAAGTATACTTGGGGCCAAATGCCCAGTCCATTTCAAGAATGAGCAGTGCATATTTAAAACAACAGCAATGGTGTGCCTAACCTTTGAAAATATGAAATTGCTGGGGAGGGGGAGAGGCTAATAGAATCAATTGTTCCAAAAGTCATTCAGCATCCCTAGGGCTACCTAGGCCACCCTCCCATGAAGTTTGAGAAACCACTTTCACTGACATCACTTAATGCTCTCACACAAAAACTCCAATGCTTCTTTTGGTTGTGCAAATGGGGAAAAAATGGTAATTCTATCTACCTTTTGCACAGATTAAGACCAAATTGCTTCTACCTGAAGAACCAGTAATTACGATTTGGTCATATTGTGGTAAGTCCAGTAAGTTCCACTAAGTTACTGACCACTCCCGCAGAAAGTATCAAAGATAAAAGTTCAGTACAAAACTTATCCTGGATCTCCATATAATGATAAAGATACCACCATACTGAAAAAAACCCAGATTTGTGGTTTACGGAGTGCTTTTTTTTATGGTGTTTAAATGCTTATTCTAGCATGTGCTAAACCACTATCAAAATAGATTAAATAAAAACAACAACAAAAAAGCAGGACTTAATAAATTCCTGCTACTGGCAACTGTAATATTTAAAAAGGAAACACCCATTCATTGAGTGTTCGACCCTGACAGTATTACAGATAGATATGATGCAGAGCCTGAATTAGATCAGGCTACCAGTGTTTTACTTCTTCCCTGAACATTAACAAGCTCCTTCACGAATGTGGATATTTGGGCAGACTACTGAGGTTGTAACGTTTGAGATCACCATTTTGTGGGCTATTTTTTTTTTCCTTTTTTTTTTTTTTCCCCAGTATCACAGTAGTTTGTTACACAAATCCCCCATCCCTGGATTAGAGTCATTTAAACTAGCTGTTGGGACCACATAGTTTAGTAAACTCAGAACCAAGTCTGTAAAAAGTGTAAAGGTCACAAAGAACCATAGTTCTGGTATAATGAGGCATACCCTAATACATCATTTAGTGTACCCTGACTGCTCCTGACTGTGAGAAGCTTGTCTTCCGTGAGATAAGGCTACATCCTCAAGCAGGTGAGTCTAAATATCACCTTTCAAAAACACCAAATAAAATTACAGCGAAGGTAGTGTTATAAATAATTAACTGACATTTTCTGAAGGTAGTGTATGTAAGTTTTCCCTCCCCTCCCCACCGGGTGAGCACTAAGCAGACAGCAAATGGTAAGTACAGTTAATTTAGAAAGAAAACAGTGGAGAGCCTAATTAGACCCAATTGATTATCTATCTAGTTGACAAATCTGAGTTCAAGAGAGGTACCATTCCTAAATAATTTGATTTAGCTCAAACCTTTCAATCAACTGGATCAACAAAAAATAAGAAGGGAAAAAAAGATTTCTGAAACATTTTTGAAGAATGACAGTCTGATTTTCATTTGAAAATTGCCTGGTTTTAGGAGAGTGTCAGTTTAACAAAGTGGACTTATTTCTATAAAGGCAGATATAAAAAAATCCAACATCAGAAGTTCAGGCAGGCTCTACAGGCAAGATGTCCACTTCTACAGATCTGCATTCTTTGTGAGGTAACTCAATTCTCTATTACAGAGAAACATGCAAAAGGCAAAAGAAAAAAATAGGAACAAAGAAAGAAAGAGGGCAGTGGGCAGGTGAAGGAGGGAAACTGCGCCATACTAGGCCAGAAAAATTTACAAATGTGACATTCAGAGCACATCTTTCACCTGTGTTCACATAAGTCTATGCTAAACTGCAAAAGAAAGAGCACTGCAGTAAACAGGAGACTCAGGTGCGCTCAGTGATGGTTGAACTATGCAGTAGTGCTCACCCAGTTTGCAAAGTAATTGGCACTCTACAACATCCCTATTCATCCTTCAATTCATTCGCACTTTGTGCTGCTTCTCCCTGGGGATCTAATTCAATCTTTACTGAAACATCCTGCCCCTCCGACCTCATTAATTTCATTTTTTTCTTTGGAGGGTTTTTCAAAGTGCCCAGCCTCTCTTTAACTTTGTACTCCAGTGTACTGTGGGGGATCCCATAAATACTCTGAGCTTTGGAAACACTCATTTTCCCGCTCATAACCACAGAGATTGCTTCCTCCAGTATCTCGCTGTTGTACTGTCGGTATCTCCCTCTTTTCTTCCTAGGTTGCTTGGAGCCAGGATCTCCCTCTTGATCTGAGGTGGGATATGGCTGTCCAGAGGTAGACTGCTCAGCATCTGAGCCCCAGGAATCTGGTCCAGCATCCAGCAAACTTCTCCTATTTTGTTTTGGAAGGATAGCCCTTAACTTTTTGCTAAGCGCGCTCTCCGTTTGTGAACCCATTACCAAAGAGCTATAGCTGAACTGGTCACCAGTGCGGGACTCCCATGAAAGGTCCATGCCTCGAACTTGTGGTATCTTTAAATCCACAGGAGATGAATGGCTCACGTCCTTTTTCCCATCCTGTTTAGTTTGAAGTGCCATTTTTTGAAAGGCAGAGTTTTCTGTAAGAAAAGGAAGGTCACTGATGTTGCTGAGTGCACCATTTCCCCTGAATTTCATGCGGCTGAAATTGAATTCGTAGTGTGGTTTTGCCCAAGAAGCCTCCCTGGATAATATTAAGTGCTGTCCATGATTCTGTAGTCCAGATGGCCCATGGCTGGCAGCTGTAGAAAACTGGTTTCTGCTCAGCAGTTCTTCACTAATCTGGAGTGATCGAGCCAGCGGTACTTTAAGAGATGTGGAGTGGCCATAACCTTCCCTGGTTCCATCCTGCAAGCTTCTTGGAGGTACCCCATCACCACTCTGTAGTCCCTCCGGATGGTGCTGGCTGGGTCTCCCAGGTCGCCTAATTGGATGGAAGGAAACTGATGTGAGCAGGACTTGCACAGGTAGGGAGGGATGGGTGAGGGGGCCACTCCTTTATTAGAAGGCCTTGCTTGGGTAACATCACTTTTTGTGTTATTTATTTTTCTCTAAATTTTTTTTTTATTACTTTAATTTTTTTTTTAAGTCTCAGCATCAGTCAGTTTTAAAACTTGTTCGCAAAAAAGAGAAGCTTTTTGGGCAAAGAAAAATGAAACCTGTTGGCTGGTCTCTGGTTGGGTTCACAAATTCTCGGAGTAGGAAAGACTTCGCGCAAGCGTCTGAAAATAGCACCTTAATTACAAAGTAGTAATCAATCGCCATAGATCTACACACAACTGTGTTACTGGTGTGACGTTACCACTAAACAAGCACAGTAATAAAAGAGTAAGCCAAAGTGCAACATATTCAACATGTAAATATGACTGCCACCTGCAGTATCTACACACAGGTGGAAACCCTGGATAGTGTTTGCTTACATCATTTGAAGAATTGCTGCTCAGGATAAAAGAAAAAGCTTAGCAGGCCTCAGAGGTATTTGCCCGACTTTCATTAAGCACCAAACATGAAAGCTGGGATACTGCGGATCACAAAGAACAACACTTACACTAGACTTACCAAACTGCTCTCTTAACAACTAATTCATGTATACAGAGCCCTGAATCTCATTTGATATAAAGCATGCCTAGGAAAAGAAGATCTAAGCGCCAACTGTCATCCAGATCAAGGGTTAACAAAAAAAAAAAAAGGCAGTATGTATTTTTACCATTTCCCTTTCATCACAAGTGTTCTTTCTATGAAATTAAGTACTACTGCTGCAGAAAATCACATCTATTTTAATGCTTTGATTGCTTAGCCCCCTGTAGTTATTAAGTCACATTGGTTTCAAAATCCACCTCCAAATTTCTCCATGTTCAGCATACAAATTAACAAAGAGAATCTATTTTAATGCTCTGGGACACTATACTGGTGTCAAGCCCTCTGGCTGAGTCAGCATTACTTAAGGATAGGATATACAGTACTGAAAAGCTACATTACTATTTTTAACATCACACTGGAATTAAAAAAAGTCTTTAGAGACAAGACATCCACTGCAAGAACCTAGCATGTAACATACACAATGCTTGATACACATGCTGTTCACTTCTCTCCAGGATGCAACAAGTCATAGGACGTGCACAACAGAAGTCAACAAGGATTCAGAACAAAATCCAGAGAAATGGATCTAAGTTTGCAGTTCCAGAGAACCCTCTCAGACAATGTGCATTCTCCACCCCTTCTACAGCATGTATCAGCATCACAGTGTGCACCAGTGATTCTACACCTAAATAAAGGTCATGCTGGCAGTTAATAGAGGGTTACACCCGCCTTAGTGATGCTAAACAAACTGCAGCCAGCCTCATATGCCACACACCTGGACAAGTAACCACAGGTGTCTGTATGCCACATCCTCTCTGGACCCACAGGACTGAGCAGGACAGTGCCAGATGCTGGCCCTGCCATCCCTGTGTGCTGGACTTTGGCCCTCACTTGATTCACAAACAAGGGAACAAACAGTACAGAGCCTCAGTGGCTTCTGCTGCCCTCCTAGGAAAATAAAGATGGAAATAACCTGTTCAGAATTAGAGGAGAAGTACTGCTGGGGAAGGTTTATGCTAAAGAATTGTAACAAGTATTAAGACTAAGTTTTAAAGAAGGATTGAAGTATTTCATTAATAGAAATATTAAATGAAAAAGTAATCTTGAAAGGAGAAATCTGAGACAGTATATTTTTTCCAAAGACAAATGCAAAAAATCAATCAGCTGTTATCAGTACATGGGAATGGTGGTGGAAGAGGGTTGCTAGTTGAGATTTTCAAGTTTTTCAAATGCTATCATAAAGCTAAATCCAGCAATTAAATAGCACTTTAAACCATATACTATTTCTGTACTTCAATAAAAAATATTTGTTCACAGTAGCTTCAAGATAATCAACACCCAAACCCCCTCTTAATCCCAGTCAGCCTCTCCAGTACAACCCTGACTAAGAGTAAATGGTTTCTAAATGTATGCAAATGGTGACCATTAGAAATATGAAAACTAAAGATTATTTTTTTATTTAACAGTATTTCACACCTTGAACTGATTAGGCAAGGGTAATACACCACACGCTTTGTGATTAACTTTTAAAAAAACTTGTTCAGTACTACAGAACAATTGCAAATCCAAAGTTATATTTAAAGTTCTCTGAACTACCAGACTCCCTGACCCATGTCCTCTTCTAAGTTGTGGTTTATGCTAGGAAATATTAACAAAAATCATGCAGTGATTTAAATCGAATTCAGCATGGTTTATCACCCAAATCATTGTTACCTCTAAAATAAACTTTCTGTTAGCTAACTTTGCCCTAAAGTGAAATGAAGTCTAAGCATACTGCAAAGCCTCTAAGACTCTCCATGCACTTAAATGAACTTGCATCTTCACAGAAATCACCTATCACTAAACCCAAGAAACAGCTAATGCAAGGATCTCTGGATAAGCACCAAATTGGCAAAAATAAGTTATTAGAGTCTTTAACTGAAGTTAAACCTGTCTCAGTTGGCAACAACTCTTTTTTGGCAGGTGGGGTGAAGGTATTTGCCAAAGGTACAAGTTGAAAACACATTACTCCAAAGGGTTAACACCAAAAAAAAGTTAAAATTAACAGGAGCTAAGCACACATTTTTAGTAAAAAACTGTTTTAAAAGGTCATAGTAAGTTGCTTTCTCTTACCCATTTCCCGAAGTACTGGAGCACCCTGGAGAGTGACTCAGAGAGGTGCTGCCAGCACAAGGACTCTTCTTAGTGGATAAATCAAGCACACCGTCTGTAGAGACAAAAGAATGACTTCAGTGTTTGAAGAAGCAGGATCAGCCATGCTGATCTTGTCTTCAGCTGAAAAGACAAAAGTCTTCTGAGCTGAAGTAATTTTTAGCATACAAAATTTTTTTTGGTTTCTTGTATTTTTAAACAAAATAAGGCTAGAATTTTTTTTTGCAATATAGTTTCCATGGGACTTCAATATAGTCTTCAGAAATCACAATAAAAATTAACAAAATTAAAAGTGTATCTGTTACAAGAGACATAGCATAACAAATTACCTACAAGTGACAGTTCTGGATATAACAGAGCCTATCACATAACTACCTTTCAGTGCTCCAGAACTGAGACAATCTCCAGGATTTGTCAACCTGAGATATTCCCCTCCTTAAAGGGAGGCTGCAAGCCAGTATTTGGATTTTTTTCTTTTTTATCCAAATCTCTTGTAGGAAAATTCACTGAGAATTTCATACTGGAAATTAAATGAACACATATATAAATGTGAGATTCCTTCCCACGTGGCAGCCAGCTTCATCTTTTTTCATATCTCAAATGGATCCCTACTGGAAAAGCTGCTGCCTTTCTCCTCTATTGTGTCATTTTATTCCCTCTCTTCCATATGCCAAATTGGTTTTCCTGTTAGACTGCTTCCTCCAGTCTCACTAATGGCACATCCTCAAGCTCCCCCCATGCTCCCCTGCAAACCCTTGCATAAACTCTGCATTTATAGGCATCAGAAAAGGGAGCATGTTTCACCAGAAAAGCCTTGTTCCTGCTGCACTGAAACAGCCTGAAATTCTGGTCATTTTAATAAGGGCAACATTGTCATTGAAGCAGCTCAGACATCTGAAGTTCCTGGAAACTTTGAAATGAGGAATTTATGAGGCAGAGATAAATGAAACCTGTTGGCAAGGTGAACTTGAGACATATGAGAGCTCCTCACTCATTCCATCTAATCAAGTGAATACCACCCAACACAAGAACAATGTAAAGCAGCTTTCAGATTGCTTAAAGTTCTCATTTGACATATGGAGAAAAAAGACGATAAACAGTGAACTAGAATTAACTTACGAAAAGCTGTTCCACCCACTGCATTTGGGAACACACCATAACCCAAACTTAAGCA
This sequence comes from Peucedramus taeniatus, assembly GCA_013400575.1. Taxonomy (NCBI): domain Eukaryota; kingdom Metazoa; phylum Chordata; class Aves; order Passeriformes; family Fringillidae; genus Peucedramus; species Peucedramus taeniatus. The sequence goes on along the minus strand of WBNO01006398.1, from coordinate 24,402 downwards.
AGCAGAAAATTAAATTTTCTTTTTGAACAACACTTATGCAGGTACAAGAGACACAGACTGGAACAAGTCTTTCCTTCTTTTCAAGAGGCTGGACAGCACAGGCAGCTGCTGGAGGCACTTGCATCCATGCTTCCTCCCTCAGAAGAATCAGTATAACCTAGAAGCCCCTGAGGAAAAGCAGGGCCAACCTCACACCCAGGGAGAAGCTTACAACTAGCTGGGTTCCTTTCAACCCACTAGAACAAACTATAGCACAAAGCACCACTAGCAATCTTTCATGACAGCCTCTGAAATCTCTCATTAACAAGTTTGGCAAAATCTCTTTCCAATTACATTAAATGTAAATTGGGAAAAAATTTACATCAGCAAACAGATTACTGTATAATTCAATACGCACATGTTCTACTCTCTTAACAAGCATTATGAACGCCATACATTATCTTACAGCTTTTTCCATCACGTGGTAGCTAAAGAACAGTTCATGTACATGCCTCACATGGTAGCTAAAGAACAGTTCATGTACATGCTTTCTTCTTCACCATAACATCCTCTAATTAAAAAGGAACAAAGCAAAAGCAAAACTGATTCTCTCCCTCTTTCTTTCTGCAAAAAGTTTAACAATGAGAACAGTTTAACATTTATAAACATACATGCAAAACACATTCACAAAATGCATTTATAATAAAGACAGCTAGAAACAATTGCCTGTCAGCTAACTGTACATGTCCACATTTCAAGAGAGACACTATTCAACCTCTCACTGCAGTTTGTAACTGAAGTGCAACAACAACTTTTAGTAAGTGCTGTAAGTGCAGTATGTGTCTAATGTCCAAGCTGCATATTACCAGACCAATAAAATTAACCTTTTTACAAAAAGCTTCATAAACCAAATTTAAAATAATAAAGGGATACCTACTTTTCTTCATAGCTAGAAAAAGGCTTTTTCTTTCTTTTTTTTTTGCAGGAACCTTTTCCATTTGCAGATGGACAGCCTACTGTGACAGAATGACTACAAACACTAATATTTTTCTGAAGAAAGATAAAGGGTCTAATTTTAATCAGTACGATACACTTAGGATTCAACAGTTTCAGAAAAGAAAAGTTCATATACTTTATCACTCACAGAATTTGCTTCTTTAAAAAAAAGGCATTTTTGATGGAAAGCAAGGGTTTTGAATTAAAATAAGCTCTGAAACACTGTTACAAGTTATTCAATCTGTGCTCTTGCAGAACAAGTCTATTTTTAAGGTAGAAAAGAGACATTTCTTCCAAACACACAAACCTGGAAGTTTAGTGCAGTTCATGGGTATCATTTTCATAGCCCTCACAAAGCAATTTCTCACAGACTTCTAAAAGATACTCTTCTCACACCACAACCAGAAAGAAAATAAATCAGCCTTTCAGTCAGACTGTGCACTAATCTTCAGAGAAGAGACAACATTATGATTTTCATGACCACATGAACTTCTCTTATCAGTAAGCGTACAGTCTATTTTGGCAGACTGTTTCTTGCAGCTCCCAGTAGGAACAGCAAATTTATCCTCGGAGTCTAGAGCATGTCCATCCCCTTTGCCCTTCTTCAGAAGAATCTCTCATGTCTATGGGTCTACATTCTTTCAAAAAGTCTTTTCTCTCCCAGCCACACTGAACTACTCATTATTTTATTGTAAAAACATCTACTGCTTTTCCACTTTACATTTTATGCAAAAGTGCAACCTTCTAATTATGTGGTTCTGCAACAAGAATGCCATTAATGGATTGCCACAGGATGCAAGACACTGGTAAGAGTCCTACCTTGTTCACTAGGTTCTGACTGAGACTTTCTGACAGTAAGGTCCAGAGGTGAGTCTTGGTCAGCCATGAGCAGTTTGCTGAGCACAGGGTTCTGAGCAGTTGCAGCCGTGGGAGAGGAGGCGACCAGAGATGCTTTCAGCAGGCTTTGGTTCTTTGTGCTATTGGGCTGGCTGGAGTCCTGAGTAGAGCTATTTTTTGAGGTATATTCAGCAGCAAACTGTCGGATCATTCGCTGCATGATCTCACGGGCCACTAGGGGAATATTGGGGTCAGAGACCCTAGGACTGTCTGCAAATATTAGAGATTTCTTTTAAGGAAGCACTTTAAGGAAAACAGCTTTTATATTAAGTCATTGTTTATTTACAAAAAAAAAAAATCTAGGAAAAATAAAGCCAAAGATAAAATAGTTTCTGTAGAAAATGTACTTTAGTCTTAGAATACCTGAATAAGAACCACTGCTAATCCTGGTACCGCCTTCCCAAAATAACACTTTGCTAGAAGAAATATGCAATCTCATATTTTGTTTTAAAATACAGGTATATTCGACCAGACCTTTAAGAGGTATGGAAATGGAAAGGAGAGCTAAAGTGTCAAGTAATGGAACTCATCCAAAAAAATTGAACAGGTTATACAGTGGAAGAGTTACATAACTTACCTGTAGCTACAGAAGGGTAAAAGGGAGAATAAAGTTGCAGCAGTCCCCTATAATTTTACTGAGAAATAAAACCCTGTAGTTCTGATAATTTAAAATTATTCACATGAAGATCAAATGTTCAAGTGTCTTCCATCTCATTCTATGTATTCCTTTTGATATTTCTAACATTGTAATCAATGCGGGATCAAGAATCACCCAAAGAACTTGCATATACACAAAACCCCAAGATATGTCACATGACAAGTAATTACATTTCTGGAAGAGCTGCTAAATCTACTAGCAACGGATGTGAAACAGAACAAGTAGGCATTGCAATTTATTTATATAAAATAGTGTATAAATAAAAAGGTATCTGGGCATGTGGACAACCCAAAAATTTATTGACAAAAATCACTATTTTAGACCAGTAGTAATTTGTGATGTTGAAAGTAAATCTGTAACTCCTAAATCACAAAAGCTAACTCCTATCATTTCACTTGAAACACTGTGTTCTCTGGCCAAATCAGTTTTGGATTTTTTTAAACAAACAAAAAACAACCCCCTCAAAAAACAAACCAACAACAAACACCAACCAACCACAATACCCGCAAAAAACCCCAAAGCACAGATAACCACACCACTATTCCAGAAATGGCTCAAAAGGTTTGATTTTCTATTACCGAAGAAACATTCGGAAAAAAAACTGTACAGCAGAAGACCAAATAAATCTTTAAAAGCAGCTCCCAAGAGGGAACAATAGAGAAGTGTTTACTACCTCTTTTTTAAAAATTGCCCAGGTTGAAAGGTAATCTATTGAGATTGAGCTATTAGAAGCATTAGCAAAATCTTCTGTGGCACCTTTCAGTGTGAGATTTGCCTTTTGCCACCATTTTTGTCAGAAGTACATCAATCCAACAAACCAGCTTTATGGTATGTGTAAAAGATGACTGACATGAAGGTTTGAGCAGAGCTGCCTACAAATCAAAGAGCAGCAGTAGCAGCCTGTTTCTTGATGAAACACCATATTGAGCTTTAAATACTTATCAAGCCCAAATTCCTTTCTTTTAAGCACAGCTTTCTACACCTAAGATCTTATAAAGTCACCACATACATTCTTACAGCAAATTTTTATAAATCCTATAAATTTCCAGGATGTTTATGTAAATATGTAACCATTTTCTTTAAAACATCCTGTATATTTTACTTGCTGTTAAGCATCTAATACTACAGTTTTAAGAAGACACCAAAAAATGAGCCAAACTTAAATTTTGGTACATTTATAATCTCACTTGCTTCCCAAATGGTCCACAAGGACACCAGTCAGGAAAAGTGTGGAGCTTTTCTTCTGCTGTGCTGGCATTTCTTCTACTTCTCTAATCTCTTCACTATAACCTCCCGAAAGACACAGAAAGGCTCTAAGAAGGCCCAGAGGGACACAATTTGATGGCATGACCAGACAGATACCAACTGTCTGACATGTGCTTGCAGCATATACAAGTGGGGCTGGCAGGAACATAGAGCTTTATGGCACTTGTGTTTTCTGAACGAAGAATCAGGCCTTTACTGTGCACCATGTTCATATGTTCATTTCAAAAACGCTTACATCTGAACATATTTACACATTCAGAAATAAAATATTACATATGCCTACAGCCATGCATCCTTGTAATCTGCAACTCCATAGAATCAGCCAAGAATGACAACTTTCTAGTGCTGTTCAAGATAAATGCACTAATTCGGGTCACAAAATTCTGGTTTCAAGCAGAAGGGTAGGTACCTAGCACATTAAAGGCTTCTTGCTTAATATAAAGCCTGTATGCTGAGGATTAAAGCTGTTCAAAAGTGAGTGGAAAATATATGCTGGTGCCCATCCAGCATCACTTGAAATCAACCACAGATTTATCTTGACTCCACCTGTCCAGGTTTTTTTAAGAAAATAAAACTAAAATTAACTAAAACATAGAAATTGTCTGAGAAGAAAAAATACAGCAAAAAATATCAGCTATACATAGTCTGAAGCAGTACCTCTGAGCTTTAAAGCCTTAATAGCTTTTGTGTATTTTTGTTCCAAAATCTTAAAAGGGCAGTATCAAACAAATAAAGGTATGATTTCAATAAACCAGAAGGTCCTGTCCTACCACAAAGTAAAGGTAACAGACAACTAAGTACTACTACTCTGCTTAGACTGGAAAAATATGAATATTTGAAGGAAGCATTACTGGGTCAGAGTGCTAAGGACACAAATTCCAGATAAAGGACTAAGATTAATGGACAGTAAACCTGTTCAAAAAGTTTGCTGATCTTGTTAATTCCCTATTCATGTTCAGTATATTAATGCATGGCCAGTGTTCAGAGAGCAGCTGCATTTTCTCTGATCTTCCCGGGCTACAAAATACCCATCTCAAATGTTACTGGCAGTGAGGATGGAAAGAAGAAAAAAAATAATTGCTGGCATGAAGCCAGGGGAGTTCAGCATCTCTAAGCAATGTAGGAACATTAGAGTTCTGCCATTCTTTGTGTCCTCTTTGGTATGACAGTGCCTTGGGATCTTATGGCAGTAGCATGAGTTAGATTTCAAGCACTCTAAATACAGGCAAGCTTGAAAATCATGCATTAAGGATTCAGAACTAACTTCCTGCCGGGCTTCTACCCCTTACCTGTTACTCTTGCACCAAGCACAGCTTTGTCCAAGGAAGAAAAAGAAGGGCATATTTTTAAAAAATTCTCTAAGATTCTTAGACATCTGAAATGTTTCATTATCTTTATTCCAGGTATCCAGCCGCGGACAGAGTACTATACCCTTCATTAACACACTGCAATATCTGCTGCTGGCTCCTCACTAAATTTAAAAAAGCATACTTTTCCAAAAGACACACACACATGTCATACATAAAGATTTAAGTTTAGTGGTAAAGGAATGAGGTCTTTAATAAACAATTTGGAAATTATGCAAAGGCTTTTTTTTTTTCCTTACTAGAAAAAGCAATATGGAAAAGAACTGTATTTTCTCTAAACTTTAGTTTTCTTAAATTCCTTCTGGATTTGAAGATAAATGGGATAAACTCAAATGCAAAAGGAAACATTAAGCTTACAAGAAAAAAGAAAACTTGAAAAGGAAGCCTTGGAATAAAGGCATTATCTGAACTATCAGTAGTAATGCAGTAACTATCCTTCCTACCATCCTGCATGTATTGCAAAAAGTATAGAAGCATCATAATGTATAGCTTGTATTTATTCATTTGAGTCATAAAAGAAAGGCTAAGATACTGTTATCTACTTAAAACACCTTTAAATATTTTGGTCACTGGAAGGAGGGGCTGAGGACTGGCTGCAGCAATTTCTAATTTGTTAAACTGAAGCCTTGCATTGTCCCCCAGCAGATAGGTTGGAATTACTGATTTGGCAGATTTTCTCACACATGGGTTAGACTGATAAGTACGATGTACTTTCATTCAGGATGCATTTGGAAGCAACCTCTGGATTAATGTTTCTCAGATTTGTAGAAAACAGTGAAATGAGCTCTGTGCCTTCCTTAAGAGCAGTTTAAGCAACAATGCTCCAGAAGATATTTAGGTGATTTTCTAGCATTGAGCATGTTCTCAGCATATTCTACAGCAATTCTTTTGCTGACCATGGTTTGAATTCTTCATATATCCCCCTTAGCACTATTTCAACATTTTATACTCTAGATTGTTTGGAATAGGGTGGATAATCATTACCAATAGTGAAAAGACTGATGACATTTAAGAAAAGCTGCATTAGTACATATCCCATCAAAATAAAATAACTTTAAAAAACCAAAACACATTACCCACCTACAACCACCACTGCCACTTGACCTTTCTTCCAAACAGCCCACCCACCTAAACACTGGTTATGGGGAACAGTTCTGCGAGGTAAGAACTGAGTCATCTCTCCAAAAGTGAAAACACCAGTGTTCTCATAGAGAAATTTGGTTTAGGGTTAAACAGTTTTATGCTCCCTAGGCATCAATACTCTCTTCCGATGTCTCAAGCCCACACTGTTATATTGCTACATTACTTGAGAGTCAATTTTTATCCTTGATAAATATATATAAAGAAGATGACTGAAAAATACTGAACATTCAACTTGAACATCAGATCTTTGATACCTACATTGCATGCAAAAAGACCACAAGAGAGACTATTTCCCACATCCTCCTCCCCCCATCAAAACCAACCTTTTCTGTAAAAGACTGCATTGAGGAACTCTTCCGCTTGCCTTTCAAAACGAATGATTTTTGCTTGCTCTTGTCTAAGCAGAGCTTCTTGTCCAGCTTCCGAGGCTGGCTCATCCAGACTGACTAAGTGTTCCTGCAAAGATATTTAATATTTGTAAGATCTTCCACACTCCAAAATTAATAAAGTTCCCTAGGCACTCAATATTTTACAAAATTCAAAACGTTTTAAGGTACTCAGCTCAGAGTTGAATTTATTGAAATCAAAACTTGTTTTTTTGGCTGCATCAGAACAGTGTACTTTGTCCTGTTTTCTTGTTATAAATTGGGCTGGTTTGAAGGTCAACCAGAGGGAGGAACTAACCCCACACAAATACCTTGCAAGTGATTTCCACATGGAGCTACAATTTAATAGGAAAGTTACAATAAAGGCAACAGTACAGAAACACTGGCTTAAATTGACAGAGCCAGAGTACACCTGGGCATCCTGTCGGTCAAGGTGGTGGGGGCAGTCTGATTAAATGCTGGTTGCAGTCCCACTGAAATGATGGACGTGGACTTGTCAAAGCAGTGGTCCTGTGGAAAGGTCTGGTCCTTCCCTGGAGGTCCAGTGGTGGTTCCCCCAAGTCCCCAAACCTCGAGATCATACACCCTCAAATCCAGGCAGGAACGTTCAAGCACCTCCCCCAGGGCAGGGAATTTTACAATGGAATGATGCAATCCTATGAGACAAAGGATATTCTGGGGAGTCCTTGATGGTGCATTAGCAGAGATGACCACCCTTAGGCTGGGTGTAACAAAGAGAACACTACACCCAACTCATAGGTGGGGTATGCAGCTGTTACAAAGGACCCACACCACTAACAACTCATCAGAAGGTGATGGAGGTGGTGCTAGAATACATATTTTAGTCACACCTTACACAGTAACCTATGACATTATCCACCCCTACATTCTACACCACCTACATCATATCCACATTAATACCCTTTTTAACTCTACTTTATATATGTCGGGGTCTCAGAGGTCGAGATGGCCCTGATATGTGTTAAGAGAGAGTCTCTTTTTTCCAAGCCCAGCAGCTGAAGGAGTCAGGACTCTCTGTCTGCAGTTCCCAAGGTTGTTTATTTTCTCTTATCTAGTACATTCTTTTCCTGACCCGCCGTGATCTGCTTGGCAGGCCAGACAGAGGCACTCTGCCCGCCCTCCGGGTGGTGTTATCTTTTTACACTGTAAACTACGTGTATATTATTTACAGTTAATTCCCAATACCTATCACCTATGTTGCACAGTCCGTCTCTACTCTAAACCAATCCAAGAGTGCCAACATCACCCAAAAGATGGAGGCTAAGAAGAAGGAGAAAGAAGGACAGGACACGCCCAAATTCCTCCATTTAGCCCCCAAACCCCTATTCTAAAAACCCCAAAATTCTATTTTTCTACTTTGTGACAAACTAACTATCACTCAACTTTCGTGGCTTGTGCACCCTCATAAAAGGTTGGTAATTTTTTCCATGGGTTGAAATCAAAGCCACAGGGGTCTTTGGCTTCATGCCAAGGCCTCCAATCCCCCTGCCAGGGTCTCAAGCCATCCAGGACAGCCAGAGGGATGTCCTGGGTTCCAACATATATATATATATATATACACACAATGAAACATTACACACAGTTCTCTTTTAAAATTAGGTGTATTGAGGTACACAACAAGTTTCTCCATCTTTCTGCATTACCCACCAAGTATAACCAGGTCCTTGAGCAATAACAATCCCATGTATGGATTTGCCTTTGCTTGAGGTAGGATTGATCCAAACTATCTATCCTAACATACCTCTCATGTGTACCACAGGGACTCCATCTACAGTGTGCAAGGGTTCTGATTGGGCAGGACCAGCTCGATTGATGGAGCTTTGGCTCTTGACCAACCAGGTGACCTTTGCTAAATGCAGCTCCCAATTTTTGAAGGTCCCCCCGCACAATGCCTTCAGGGTGCTTTTTAGCAGTCCATTGCACCATTCAACTTTCCCAGCAGCTGGTTCATTATAAGGAGTTTGGTACACCCACTCAATGCCATGTTCCCTAGCCCAGGGTCTTATAAGGTTGTTCTCAAAACAAGTCCCATTGTCAGACTCAATTCTTTCCGGGGTGCCTTGTCTCCACAGGACTTGCTTTTCCAGGCCCAAGATGGTGTTCTGGCAGTGGTGTGAGGCACAGGGTAGGTCTCCAGCCATTCAGTGTTTACTCCCACCATGGTCAGCACACAGCACTCGCATTGGCAGGTTTGGGGAAGGGTGATGTAGCCAATTTGCCATGCTTCCCTGTACCTATATTTTGACTACTGTCCACCATACCATAAGAGGCTTCATCCACTTGGCTTGTTTGATTGCAGCACACATCTAACAGTCATGGATGACCTGTGAGATACGGTCCATGTTTAAGTCCACCCCTTGGTCACAGGCTGATCAGTATGTCCCATCTCTTCCCTGATGACTGGAGGCATTGAGGGCCTAACAAGCCAGAAGTAATTCTCCTTTGTGCTACCAGTCCAGATCTACCTGAGATACTTTAATCTTGCAGCTCAATCCACCTGCACTTTATTACTTCATTGGCCTGACTTTTGGGTACACATACATCAATGTGACAGACCTTCACAGTCAGCTTCTCTACCCAGGAAGTAATGTTTTGCCAGATCTCATCAGCCCAGATGGGTTTCCCTCTGTGCTGTCATTTGGCCTCTCTCCACCGATCCAGCCATCCCCACAGAGCATTAGCTGCTATCCACAAGTCAGTGTAGAGACTGAGTCTCAGCCACTTCTCTCATTCAGCAATATTCAAAGCCAGCTGGACGGCTTTAACCTCTGCAAGTTGACTTGATTCGCCTTGTCCCGCAGTAGCTTCTGCAGCTTTCTGTGTGAGGGTCCTTAGAGCAGCTTTCCATTTCTGGTTTGTTCCTACAATTGGGCAGGAACCATTGGTGAAGAGGGTGTTACTGCTTTTCATTCTCTGGCAGTTGGTTATTTGGTGGGGCCTCCTCAGCACATGTCACCTGCTCCTCTTCTTCTTCACAAGATAGTCCAAAACTCTCACCCCCTCGGCCATCTTGTTATGATTTCCAGAATCTCAGTGCGATTAGGAATTCCTGTCTAGGCAGCCTGTGTGATCAGCATGATCCAGTTGCTTCACATGGCATCAGCAGCATGATGTGTAGAAGAAACTTTTCTGTTTGAACACCCAGCCTAGCACAGGTAGTTGGGTTAACAGAAGTAGCTGTGCTTCAGTGATAATCACTTCTGAGGTGGCCTGAACCCCTTTGTGGGCTGCAAGAATCTCTTTCTCAGTTGGGGTACAGCTGGCCTCAGACCCTCTGTATCCCTGACTCCAGAACCCCAATGGTCATACTCGGGTCTCCCCAGGTCTCTGCCATAGGCTCCAGGAAGGACCATTCTCCCCGGCTGCAGTGTAGAGCACATTTTTTACATCCTGTAAAAAAAAAATTTTTGCCCTGTCCTGACTGGCCAAAGGGCTACTGCATGGGAAATCTCCTGTTTAATTTGTTCAAAAGCTTGTTGTTCAGGGCCACACCAGAAATCATTTTTCTTTTGTGTCATGAGATTAAGAGGGCTTACAATTGTACTGTATTGTGGGATATGCATCCTCCAAAAGTCCATAGCACCTAGGAAGGCCTATGTTTCCTTCTTGTTGGTTGGTGGAGACATAGCTGTTATTCTGTTAATCACTTCCACTGAAATCTGGCAATGTCCATCTTGCCACTTTATTCCTGAAAACTGAATTTCTTGAGCAGCTCCCTTAACCTTACTTCATTTAATGACAAGCTTTCAGGACAATCTGGATAATCTTCTCTCCTTTGTCGAAGACTTCTCCGGCTGTGTTTACCCCTATGATGGTGTCATCCATGTACTGCAGATGTTCTGGAGCCTTACCCTTTTCCAGTGCAGTCTGGATCAGTTCATGGCAGACAGTGGAACTCTGCTTCCACCCCTGCGGCAGTCAATTCCAAGTATATCGCACACCCCTACAGGTGAAAGCAAACTGGGGCTTGCACTCTGCTGCCAAAGGAACAGAGAAAAATCATTGGCAATGTCAATGGTCACATGCCACTTTGCTGCCTTGGACTCCAGCTCGTACTGAAGCTCCAGCATGGCTGGCACAAAAGCACTCAGTGGTGGCATGATTTAATTCAGGCCAAGGTAATCCACCATCAGACTCCATTCTCCACTGGACTTAGCACTGGCCACATAGGGCTGTTAAAGGGTGAACGAGTCTTGCTGACCATCCCTTGGCTCTCCAGTTCACGAATCATCTTATGGACAGGAATCACAGAGTCTCAGTGGTATTGCCGATGGTGCACTGTTGCTGTGGCGACTGGTACCTGTTGTTCTTCAACCCTCAGCAGAGGGGTTGTCTGACAGACCAGGCAAGGTATTCAGTTGTCTGACCTCCTCTGTCTCTAGAGCAGCTATCCTAAAAGCCCAGCAATGTCCTTTTGGGTCTTGAGATAGTCCATGCCAAGGATGCATGAGGCCTCTGGACCAGTCACGATGGGGTGTTTCTGCCAGTCCTTCCCAGTCAAGCTCACTTCAGCACCCAATACAGTTAGCTGCTGGGATCCCCTGGTCACCTCAGAAAAAGAAATGGATTCTGCTCCCACATACCTTGATGACATCAGGGTACATTGAGTGCTGGTGTCAACCAAAGCTATAAACCTTTGAGGGTCAGACATGTCAAGCCACTGGATCCACAAAGTCCAACAGATCCGACTGTCTCTTTCCCCCACCTGGCTAAAGGCAGGACCTCTCTAATCCCGGTCATGGTACACATTGCTCTCCTCCTGTAAATATGACCTTGAGGTTCTTTCAACAGCATCAGTCATATCATAATTCCTTTACCACCTGGAGTCTTGTCTACAAGAGACCAGAGCAACATTGACCCCAGATGACCTTCTTGCGGTTGTTGTTCCTCCTTTCAGTTCATGTACCTGAGTGGCTAAGGAAGAGGTAGGTTTTCTACCCCACTTCTTCATGTCTTCTCCATGCTCCTGAAGGAAAAACCAGAGGTTACCTCATGGAGTGTATTCTCTCTCCTTCACTGGGGGACACCTGGTCCTAATGGCAGAGACTCTTCTTGGCTCTGGCAAGATGTGGTAAATTCCTTCCTTAAGCTCCTTCCTCAGTTTCTGGTGGCCCTCTTCAATTTTCCAAGCTCCACACATACCCAGCCAGCTTTGTTTCCATAGACGAGATGTGGATGCATAACAGGGCAGCGACAGCATCCTTGTAAAGTCTAGTCTGCTGACCAATACACCCACCTTGTCCTCTCCTTATGTTGCTACGTAGTGGGAATATATTTCTGGTCCAAGCCATGCGAATTTCAACCGCATTTGTGATGTGCACTGGACACCATCTGGGCTCTTAGGGAATCTTTCATCTTCGGAAAAAATGATCTCCAGCACAGCCAATTCCCTTAGGCATTGGATACCTTGTTCCATTGTGCTCAGTACTCCATCTTGCACATGGACGTCCCCTTTACAAAGGTATCTAGCCCTTTTACTTGCTAGTAGCCACTAACAAAGGCAGAGTGTTTCCTGGGTTTCCCTGATCCCTTGGTCAATGACCACATCCTGGGACAGCAATCCCAGCTGCCCAGCCTCATGTCCTTTCAGAATGGTGTCCTTAGCTGCGGTATCCCAGATGCGGAGCAGTCAGGTCAGAATGGACTCATTTACCAGCCAGCTGAACTCCCTCTGCAGCTCACACAACTCATCCAGGGATATGTTGGAGCTAGAATGAGGATCTCTAGCTCCATCTTTTCCACTGGGTGCAAAGGTCCTGCTGACTTCTCTATCAGTCACTATGCTGACTGATTTGCTCTTCAATTTCCTATTCTGAACAGAGGCAACTGCTACTGACTTAGGCTATCCTGGCTCACTGACAGTTTGTGTGGACATGGTGCCTGCTGATTTGCTTCTTTTTTCCTCCTCCTCCTGAATATGGATGCCTTCCTCAGTTCCTCCTGAATATTCCTCCTGAATATTGTGCTGGACCACACAAGCTTGGTCCTGACTCCAGGCATGGTGTACACAGCGCAGGCTGTACAGAGAAGACAGAGCAAAACTAACAACAAGATAATGCCAACCTTGACATCAAGACAGAAGTCAATATTTTCAAAAACTGCTGTGTTGGGCCTGAAAGGCTGAAAGAAACCATTCTCTACTCTTCCCGCCACTGGGCTGGGTGCGATTATTAACAAGGCCCCGGAATGAGCAGATCAGACCAGGACAGGAGAACAAAACTGAATATACATTCTGAACGAGGTTCACTGCCTCTGATATTATCATGCAATAGACATAAAGACCTAACAAAGCAATTTTCATACCATTCCTCAAAAGGACCTCAAAAGGAACATCACAACTGACAAACAGCTCCCCATGTAGAGAAAAATGTAGAGAGCAAGGTACAACATCAATGCAAACACGTCAAGCATCATGGTGAATAGGCAGTTTCTGTAATACAATGCAAAACTGCAATTCTGACTTCTCTAAGGATGCCACACATTGTTTGCCAAAATATGTGCTGGTTTGAAGGTCAACCAGAGGGAGGAACTAACCCCACACAAATACCTTGCAAGTGATTTCCACATGGAGCTACAATTTAATAGGAAAGTTACAATAAAGGCAACAGTACAGAAACACTGGCTTAAATTGACAGAGCCAGAGTACACCTGGGCATCCTGTCGGTCAAGGTGGTGGGGGCAGTCTGATTAAATGCTGGTTGCAGTCCCACTGAAATGATGGACGTGGACTTGTCAAAGCAGTGGTCCTGTGGAAAGGTCTGGTCCTTCCCTGGAGGTCCAGTGGTGGTTCCCCCAAGTCCCCAAACCTCGAGATCATACACCCTCAAATCCAGGCAGGAACGTTCAAGCACCTCCCCCAGGGCAGGGAATTTTACAATGGAATGATGCAATCCTATGAGACAAAGGATATTCTGGGAAGTCCTTGATGGTGCATTAGCAGAGATGACCACCCTTAGGCTGGGTGTAACAAAGAGAACACTACACCCAACTCATAGGTGGGGTATGCAGCTGTTACAAAGGACCCACACCACTAACAACTCATCAGAAGGTGATGGAGGTGGTGCTAGAATACATATTTTAGTCACACCTTACACTATAACACAAGACATAAATGCAACAGAAGCCTGTAAGATTTGATAACAATACAGAAAACAAGAGTCCAGTATAAAGAAGAAAACTTAGATATCTTACACCATTTGGCTGCAAATCTCATATCTAGCACTTGTTCTTTGGCTATTATTTTTAGATCCAAGAAATAACTGTTGAAGGCAAAACATAAGCAGTTCTCCTTACTCTATATATCTTTCATGTAAACTAAGCAAAAAATGACCAAGCATTATCAACAAACATGACCTTTTGTGAAGAAACTCAGTAGCAGCTACTTTAAAGTTAAATAAATTTTAAGTTAGCTGTTACAACACCTACAACAAAATAAAATCCATTCTCACAATTGGAAGCAGCTGAATAATCTCAAGAATATATTCAAACTAGGATAATTAAGCACACGAGATGCCAGGATACATCATTCATTTTAAATGCACTCAAGAAACAAGAAGACAAGGTTACAAAAATACAAAACCTAAATGCTTAGGTTTCACCCCCAGATGCACACACCTTTTCTCATTTCTTTCAGTTTAATGCCTTGCTCCTACCCAGGAGAAAAATCTCTTTACTGGCCCTCTCCTTCCACTTTCATTTTGAGCTATATTGAAGATACCTGTATTTACCTACTGCAGGAATGTGTACACAGCCACTCTTTGGCTTTAGGGAGTGTTTTGTTTTGTTAACCTTTATAAAGTATCAGTTACCATAATATCTAGGCTGCATCTGTTTTTTTTGCCCCTACTATGTAAGTTGATTTCAGATTCATCTCCTCATGGGACTAGAAGGGAAGAACTGGAAATTCATTTATAAATCACAATAAATGAAAAATAAGCAATTCTTAAGTTTGTGCTGTCTCAACTTCAAAAGGTTTAAAAAGCAAGGTTATATGACAAGCCCACAGTAAATTAACGGACACAGCAGTCACATGAACTGTGTGCTAAGGGTAATAACATGAAATGCTGTGGACTCTGGCCTCAACCACATGGATGGGCTTTCACATCATATCTGTAATTCAACAGCTTCCAAAAGCTCTCTATAAAAAGCAAAGGGAGATGCTATCTCAGGGTACAGAGGCAAAGCAGTATTTTATAACAAATATAAGGAACATGCGATGACAGAGGTAACAGGTGAGTAAAAACCTGTGAAGGTAAGAGCCTGCAGATGTGATGGCCTCACAAAATGACTGATGCTTTCTTTCATACCAGAGATTCAAACCTTCTTGCTCCCATAGGAGAAGCTTCTATAGAGACATTTTAATTCTTTCATACGATTTTGAATGGATGGTTAGCTATAATAAAAGTGTTCACCTCTGTGCTAGGCATCCCTGTACCAGTAACCAGTAGCAGTTCACTGGCATTTTATGAACACACTGAAAATGCAGCTGTACTTCTATGATACTAAAATACATTAAGTATCTGTACATGATTTCACAATAAAGGTATTTCTGGATGGTAAGCCAAATATCTTCTGAGAGTTACTCTTCAGGTGGAACTTCACAGAACACACTTGTATCCTCTTCTTGAAACTGTGTAGCTGCATCTGACAAAGCTTTATGTAGGATCTATCCTAGTTATTGACAGAGAGTCTGAGATCAGTTCCATTATCTTTTAGGCATTACCAGGATAACAGTAAACTCATCAGTTTGCATTAAAAGCAGATGTGCAAAATAACTAATAATATAAGTAATGTAGGCACACAGAAATGTTGGAATAATCACTGAAATTTCTAAGCCTGTACAGAAGTTTGCTTTAAAAGGAAACTCTGCAAACTGATGCAGAGATTTGCCTAGATAAGATCCATTAGCTTTAACTGGCATCCTCTATCTAAAGTCCCATGAACTACTGCAAAAAAATTTTAATTCAAGAGACAAACCGAATTCAGAGTTCAAGGAAACATTACCCCTCCAACCTGATCTGACACACTGCCCTTTAACAGACTATAGCTCTGGAAGAAGCCTAAAATAAAAATAACCCTTGGCCAACACAATGCATTTCAAATCTTCCTAGCACTTTTTGCATCTATAACAAAACACTGTAAAAACTAGCCTGGCAACTGAGTGGAAAAATAGTCCAGTAGCACTCTGCCTCATCATAAACAAATGTATTTTATATTACTCATATAAAGGCAACGTAAGAAGAGTACCATTTAATCTACTGAAGCTAACTAAATCTGTACACTTCCTACATAGAGAAGGAATGAAGAAAAAGGGATCAGCTAGAAGAAAAAAATTCTAAGTGGCTTATGCTGGTGAACAGCTCAGTAAAGGATCTCTTGATCTGCATTCAGGAGAGAAGAGGAATAATAGCAAGAAAATGGCAGTGCTTAGTTTTTATCCCCCAAACTAAGGAGCATCTCCTTACATGTATGGTTTTTATCAGTGTCCATGATAAGACATCAAAACATAAAAGAGTCAGATTTAACCTTTTTTGGATAAAAAAAAGTCTTTGGGCATCTTCAGTACAGCACTGACTATGTAAGACAAAATATACTGGAAATAGTTCTGCTTATTGCACTTTTTAATTGTTTTCTTATCCATTGTACCATAATTATTCCAGGAATCTGTAGGTTTTTTCACCCCAGAAGGAAAATTCAAGCTTTCACACTAAGTGTTTGATTGTGATTGCTACTTCCTAAAGTGAGGTGTTTTTGTTTGGTTTGGGAGTGTCTGGTTGGTTGATTTCTGTTAGTTTGGATTTTTGTTTTGGTTTTGGTTTTGTTTTTTTTTTTTTTTTTTTTTTGTTGGGGGGGGTGCTGATTTTTTAGATGGGCTTTTTTTTTACATTTTCTAGTATTTCTTCCCAATAACCATTATTTAGAACCACTACTTTCAGGTTTACCCACTCACTCTACTCACACAGCCTTAAAGCACATCAATGTTTTCAGTAGCAACATGCAGGTAGTAGGAAGAAGAAAAACCCAATAATATCTATATCGTATTTCCATTGGGAATTTTTTTCAGGGTATTTATAACCAATCAGTTACTTTTAGGTATAACACAAAATTCTTTCCATTCTTTTTGTGCTTCTCTTCAAATGGGAAGCATGTCCCAGAGCATTCCTGGAATCCTCCAGTGAACATGCAGTATCACTCTACTGAACAATACATCTTCAGAGAAAGATACCTGGAGTGGTTTGCACATGCTCTTTAAGGGCTAAAGCTTTCTGTACATTAAGATAAACAGCATAACTATATAATTAAGTCAAAGAGCCTTAGAAATAGAGCTCAGGTTTTCAAAACACAAGGTCAGTGCGTGACCTTGCGAGACCACCTAATCCTGGGCAGCCCGGCCTCGTCAGCACTAGCGCTGGATGCTCGCTGAGAGCCTCCTTGTAGGAAATGTCGATACAGCAATTCCAAATGCTGAACTGCTGACATGAAGAGAACTGTATGATGCAGGCTGTTGTTGTGTACATGTGCAAATGACAGTTTCATGTTTAAGCCACAGCACACACACAGATGGAAGGGGAAGAGCCCATAGGCTAGAACAGGATGAGATAATTCCTATCCATCTTCAGGAAGAAAAAGGAGGGAGGTTGCCCAGAGACCACCCATGGCTGACTGGTCAAGCCATGGACCCTAGGGATAAAATCCAGCCTTCCACCCTACCTCAAAACAAAATCAGGAACACTGAGTAAGAAAGGAATGTTACAACATCCCTAGGTTGTCTTCTCCAATGCTTTTTTTTCCTTAATACTGTACAGTCTTTTTAATTCATGGCCAACACAAAGGAGAACAATTTTCTGTAGACAAGCTTTAAGGGTACCAGACAGTCTTCTTTCCTTCTACCTGCAATAAAGTATCATTCTTGTTGCTTTCATTTCAATGCTATTCAGTTTGTTTACATCTCTCAAAATGCTACAGTCATTTGAGGCTTCACCAGCATTCAAGTTTTCCTCTCCAGGTATTAACACAAATTCTTCTCTTGAAACAGTCCATAAAGCCATTTACTACTTTTACAATCCTATCACTTTTAAGACATCTGTAACTCCTGGGTTGACAAAACAGATCTGTCTTGTCCTGTTTTTCAAATTTATCAGGATCGTTTTCAATTCTGAGCATGTCCTTTAAAGCATCTATAACCGCTCCCAGCTTAGTATTAATAAAAATTCAGATGGTTTAATCAATTTGAAGACCTCCCTCACTTACTGAATATATATGTTTGTATACTAAGATGACTGACATCATATTTATCAAATTCAAAACAAACTTAACTGATCCATAGCTATTGACTATCATTTACTACGTATAGTAGGGTGAGAAGAAATATATCAGTGGAATATAAATGTTGTTGTGTGGAACCACAACATGCTTACATTAACATTGTAAATGTTAATTTACACAAGAAAAGCTGCAACCCTGCATTAGTTCTTTTGCACAAGAAAAGCTGCAACCCTGCATTACTACTCAACACATTTGGAGATTATCACAAACAACCTTTTCAAGTTTTAGCCTCCATATCAAATTATTTTAAAATTACACAATACAAAACTGACAGTCTAAAGGCTTGAGTTTTTTAAGTGATGAAATACATTTAAAATTTAAAACATTTTAAACATTAATTTTAACATTTAAAATGTTTTAGAGCATGTTCCAGCACACTTGGGGATCTCTGTACACAATTTAAACACATTCTAAAGCCATCAAAAATTGTAAGAGTTCTGCAACTTCAACTCATTTTCAGATATTTCCTTTGCTATCTTCAATTATTCTACAAGTTAATGCTTTAGACGAGTGGTAACTTCTCTTCAGAATTATTCAGACATTTACCACAGTTCATATCTTATCGCTTATGTTCCTCCATAGTCAAAGGTCACCAGATTTGTGCAAAATAATGACAAGCTTTTAAAAATACACAAATCATGACAGTCATTTTGAATTTTAAAATAACTTCTTCAAACACTGTACCTTACTACACTTCTTCACCAATGAAAGAATTGTGAGAGGTCCTCTTACTGAAGCCCAGGTATTTCAGAGAACTTTGCAGACCAGAATCAATCTTCTGACATCAACAGCCTAAGAATCCAGAATATGCTCCTAGAAGTCATTTTCTCTCTTGCTATTTCTGTAGCTTAAATATATCTATAAAATAGTTAATGTGCTTAGGAGTATTATCCTTCTTGTTCTGCTCTCACCAACTAATGAGATTAGTTGTGTGTCCATGTGTGTGTGTTCCTTTTTTTTTCTCTTAATACATATGAATTGCTTTATGTCACTGTAGACAATAGTGTTTTCTTTTCCACATTAATATACTCAACTGAATACTCTTAAAGGATTAATTTTCCAGTTTCTCCTTTCTTCTGGCCTTTCTTAAACTAGGCTTGAGGTCCAACTATGAGCAAATGGCACTAGAGACTACCTCATTTGATACAAACATTCTACATGGAGCCAAAGATCTCTTCTGTAATGATAGCTCAGATTATTTAACAAACCACACAGAAAAATTAGGAATCATAATTAAAAAGAGAAAAGGCAAATACACTTCAAGTTCAATCCATCTCAATTAAAGGATCTTTACTGTACCACAACCTTTTAGAAGGAAAAGTGATAAAAACCACAAGGAATAGAGAATTACCACAACTGCAGGTTATCCAAATATTAATTTGTCGGATTAGGTCCCATAGAACTCAATCTTTCTCTCACCACATGGAGGCAGCCAGAGCTGCTAACTGTTTTTTTTTGCCTTTGAAGGTACCTGTCCATTTCTGCACACAGGCACCCGTGTTAATAACCTGGTAGCAGCACCTTAGGTAACCAGTTATTCTCCTGTCACACCATATAGAAACAGTTGTGTATTCTGCATTCTGTGATGAAAAGAAAATCCAGTTTCTAAAAGTTCTACATTACTGCACATAAGCCTTTGGATTTCACAAAAAAAAAAAATGTCTGGGAAGATACAGGCTTCCTATTTTGTCTGGTTTTTATTATCTCTTGCAAATGAAGACACACGAGTCCATTTCTCAATCAAAACCTGCCTTGTATTTTGACTGCCAAAAAATGCAGGTATTTGCTCAGTATTTGCAATTAGAACTGCTGCTACAAATAAATTAATCTTTTTAGAATACTTCAGCAGATGGTTTTCCATCCTTTGAAGAAGTCATGTAATTGAACCTGACCGCCTGCAAAAGCAATAACGACTATCACTGAAAGAGTGGGACAGCTAATGTAGATTTTTACCCTTTAAGCAGCTCTACCAATAAACTAATACTGGCCTCCAATTCTCATCCTCCAAGTCCAGAACTCATTTTTACTTATGCACAACTACTGGTCTCCTAAGTTACAGGTAATTCTTACGGGCAAATGAAATTCAGAAAAAAACCCTCAAGATATTTATTGGTTTTGAACTTGTTACACCAGGTACCTACATGTCACTTACAGGTGCAAATCAAGTACATTGATTAATTATTCAACTAATCCAAAAAGAGGTATTGGTAATTATGTACTCAAAAAAAAAAAAAAAACAAAAACAAACCAAAAAGCAACAGCCACAGGCTATGGTAATACATGGCTTGTGGCTATCCTGCCCCCAGCTACAGTATCAATGACACCTTTTCATTCTTTAACTCAGCACTTACACAAGCACCAACCCAAACCTTGCCACCCTGCCCAGTTATCTTCCAAACAAGGTGAGAGGATGCACATGAACAGCTTGCAACTCCCTAAAGAATTAAAGATCAGTCCAGATGTTCAATGGAAGGGATGTCAAATAAACTAGTACCATTCCAAATTTAGATGAACTAAATTAGCTGAAGACTGTCCATTTTTTAGCTAAATACCAAATTAAGTTACAACCTTCTTTCCAACAATTTGGTCTCTAATATTATGATTCCAATTAAGATGTTGTCAAATTCACACTATTTGAAGGCTCTTGTGAAAGAATCATATTTAACTCTGTATTGCAAGCTAATGACATCAGTGCCAGCAGGGCAGCAATCTGCTGCACCCACAGGGGAAAGGAAGCACTCCCATCCTACCATCTCTCAGATGACACACAAAAACCCTAGACCTGAAAGGACACATATTATTCCTTCAAAAATAAAACAAACAAAAAGACAAGCCAAAAAGCCAAAATACCCAAACCCAACAGAATTGACAGAGAGGCTGGAGGGCATTTAGACTGTCTTTTTGAATACCTACCCATACACTGTCCAACTGGCCCACACTACAACCAGTCTCTCACCCACCATAAAATTAATTTCTGAATCAATTAAATGGCTTAACTAGAGCTGTGCTTAACACTGGGTTTTGTCCTTTTATGAGATGAGATAAGAAAAAAGACAGAACTCCTCTCACAACAAGCATACATACATGTTACCTACAGTCAGTCTCAATGAAATAACTGTGACTTACATCTGCTCTAAATGCAAGCATTCATAAATCTCCTCTTTTGCCTTAATAAAAGCTGTAATACAAAAACACACATGAACTGGAAGCATGGCAAATATCAGTGTCAACAAGGTACTTCCTTTATGAACAAGCCATGCAGCTACATGTTAGCTGCTGCAGAGGAAAGAGTGCTTTTGTTTCATTCCTAAGTTGATAGAGATCCATTCTGGTGTTGTTTTACATTGCGCAGGAAGAAGCAGTAGTTACAAATTCCAGTAAATGAAGTTTTGCCAAGACAGATGATCCTTCCTTCCTATATTATAGAACAATCACAATTTCAATATGTGGGCAGAACAACAATCAGTATAGCACCATCGCTTTTGTTTTACATACAACTATAATCTCTTTAAGAAAATAAACTGCAAGTTTATCGTGTTGGCAAACCTGACTTGTCCATGTTTAGGTTCTGACTTCATTATGAACAAGCACAGTCCAAAAATCTACCATACACAACACAACACAACACACAAGAGCACTTTAATAAAGGATATGGACTTTAGGGAAGAAGATTCCAAGATACAGAACAAGATTCTAGATTGTTAAAATGGACCACATTTCCATACTGAAAATAATCCCATCATCTGACTATAGTAAACATGCACAAGCCACAGTCTGGCTCCCTTGGGGAGAGTTTCATGATTCCCAACAAGACCTCTTTACAAAGAACTCAGGAAAACCCAAGACAAATAAAAAACACCAAACAGAAAGAGCTAATGCACAGAGAAAAAAAAAAACAAAAAAAACACCACCTACATTACATACTACAAAGAAAAAGTTGCAGAGAAAGAGGCAAGTCTGTTCATTAACTTGCATATTTTAATTCAGAAAACCTTTTTCCAAAGGAGGAGAAAGGGGTAGGAGGTTGCAGATTTTCCATATTCAGTTAACTAGGAGCAGGAAACTCCCTCCCTTTGTCCCTCCCCTACAACTACTAGCTTCACACATCTGCATTGTTACCTTCACTTTTTCTCTTCTCAGGCAGCAGAAAAGACAATTTTCATCAAAAGACCAATCAGAAACACCTTCAGGCTCACAGTCTGTAAATCAGAAGAATAGCAAATTACTTCATATTCATAAACCACGACACAACTGGAGCCAAAAGAGAAATGCTGAATTAAATACCTGTTTCACAACATTCTTGCCTGCTTTCTGAGGATGCAGGCTTCATTTCAGCCATTTTTCTAAATCCCCAGATTACCAAACTATACACATTTTATCTATGCACAACAAATCTGTTTTTCTGAGCACTGCAAAATACACTCCCAGCTACATAAAGATGAACGCACACTCATTAGTAATTTTAGCCAATATGAAACTAACTGTGAGCACTGCCTGGGGGAGGGGGGAAAAAAAAGCACAAATCACCACGGTAACACACATTTTCTAGAGGCAGAGCTGAGGCTGCTTCTGTCATTAGAAATGCAGAACAAGATACAAACATAGAGATTGAATACCTTTAAACAAACTGAGATCTTTTAATAATCCAGGTCCAAACAGGCCTTCTAGAATACTTTCAAACCCTAAAAGCAAATAAAAGAATTGTTAGCTTTCTAGATTAGTACGTCACTGCAATATTCACAATAGCAGTTCTATATTTATCTGTTCCAAGAACAGAGCTCAACACGTTTTCTCCAAGTATTACAAGATACACGGGTCAATTGTGATGACTGAACTACTGATAAATCCTAGCACAATCTAGAGTCCACTGACTCCTGTACTTTCCTAAGTAGCTAGGTTAAAAACAAAGAACATCACAACATTGAAATAAACCACTTTGAAAAGAACATAGGAAGCTGCAGGTTCTACAACATGACCAAGTAATTTCTACACAAATAAAAATACTCTCATTTAAGGCTCCAAACTGGACAAAGGTACATTTTTCCAATGTAAAAAAATACACTCTTCAATCTCAGTGGCATTCAGTTACTTTTCTGAATTTCAGTAAACATTAGAATCAGTGTTTCCTCAAGAACAGCGGTTTTGAGGAGAGAAAATTAAAAGGAGAGGGATTCAGCGCTGACGTATCACTAAGGAATGAAATTTCAATCACAGATCTGCATCCAAGACACACACAGTCTGATTTACTTCAATGCCACGATTTATACCTCACTTAAAATAAATCTAATCAATTTGAGTTTATTCCAGAAGAGGGAAAACGTGCACCAAAATTACTGCCATTATTTGGAAAAGTTAAATCAATATTACACTAACCCCCTGCTGGCGGTAAAAAATCTACAGAGCTATTAACTACCCAGTACTGTGAGAAGACGGGTTAGCAGAGTGAGTATGAAAAGTACAAAGATTACCTTAAGGGTGATAGACAAATTCCACCTTATAAAAATGGAATGACCAGAAAAAATCAAGACTATAACTTGCTATATTGCCTGCCCTTCCCTCCCCCCTCCAATACTTTTTGCTTTGTAGCTTTAAGAATGGTTCTGCAAGTAGCTAGGGGCTTCTAGATTCTCCTACTTGTTTGAGTCTTTGAGTGGCAGGAGAAGAAATAAAAAACAAATGAAGAAACAAAAATATGGTCTTAAATTTAGAGAAACTTGCATGGGTGAATCAGGGACAGATAAACTATCCAAAATAGCAATGTTTAAGATATCAGTCAAAACCTAAATGATCATATACTATGAAGGAAATAGTTTATTACACTTCAAAAGAGCAGTAATTCTAAAAAAATTCTGACTTCATCCAGATCTAATATCTAAGTTATATTTTGGAAAGCAGTCATCAAAAGGAAATGACAAATAGCGTTACACCCCTCTTGGTGTCAGCAAGAGTGTCAGTGCACCAACATCTTCAGCAATCAGATGCAGGGTGCTACAGAATTTGCAGGGTGCAACATGACTTAGATGGCAAAAGCATTGCTGAGGTACAACACTAAAAATATCATCTCAGAAAGGACCAAGAACCAAAAAAAAAAAAAAAAAAAAAAAGAAAANATCAAGAGTGAAGAGAAATAGGGAGAAATCAGAAAACAAGGTGGAAAAGGAGAAACTGGAAACACATCCCATTGAACAGCACCTTGTCAGGCAGAGAAGTAGCACTGCCTCCAAAAAAAGCCAATTCAGGCTTCAGGAAGTGGCAGGAACAGTGGGAAAGGGCCGACCAACCTGACCTAGAAGAAAAATAGGAGAATCAGGGTATTGACCCATAGGTTTATAACGTTGAATAGTTTATAACGTTTTTAACATAT
>WBNO01006397.1:131157-153015 GCA_013400575.1 Peucedramus taeniatus | reverse complement strand
TGAGGGACAGGAACACCGGGATGAGTGGCACCGGGAACACCGGGATGAGGAACACCGGGAACACCGGGATGAGGGAACACCGGTAACACCGGGAATGGGGGAACACCGGGATGAGGGGCACAGGAACACCGGGATGAGAGGCACCGGGATAAAGGAACACCGGGATAAGGGACAGGAACACTGGGATGAGGAACACCGAGATAAGGGAACACTGAGATGAGGGACAGGAACACTGGGATGAGGGACATGGGAATAGGAAAACCGGGATGAAGGCACACTTGTGTCCCTCTCCCCTCCCCAGGAGGATCAATCCATCCCTGATCCTTTTATTAGGCTGGAAAACTGGGAAAGAAAGGAGGGGCAGGTTCTTTTCTCTCTCCTTGTGCTGTCCCAGGGATGATTTTTGCATCCCTCATCCACCCTTCCCAAATTGCTGCCAGCATCCCCAAAAATCCTCTATCTCTTTTTTCCATGAAGGAATTAAGTAAATGGTGTCAGCACTTCCCTACACAGTAAATCCCAGAAATTCCATCAGATGCCATTTATCCTTGGATAAAATCTGAAACCCAAAACAGATCTGGGATTATTTGCATTCCAGGGATTATTCTAAGAGCTAATCAGCTCCAGAGTGTGAGGAAAATCGTGAGCAAACAGGATTGGAGGCTGGAATTTTCCCCAGCACTGTTGTAATCCAGCAGAAATATCCATAATCCTTCCCAAAATTGCCCTCAAAGCTATGAGGTGCTGGGAAAAGCTGGATTCTGAGCAATAATTCCCTCCAAATACTGCTTTTCTTGTACATCCCCGGTTTTCCAAAATGGGAGTGATCCCCAAGCTCTGCAGGAATGGGGAGGTGCTTTTAAAATCCACCTGGAGCATGGGATTCCCTGTGGAACTCCGGGAATTCTGCCCACACTTGCCGGGTTCATCCTGAAGTTCTGCCAGCTGGGAAAAACACCTTTCCCAAGCCAGAGAATTCCACAAATCTCATCAAGATCCACATCTCCTGCAGGAGATCTAAATTTCCTTTCCTTTCCTTTCCTTTCCTTTCCTTTCCTTTCCTTTCCTTTCCTTTCCTTTCCTTTCCTTTCCTTTCCTTTCCTTTCCTTTCCTTTCCTTTCCTTTTTCCTTTCCTTTTTCCTTTCCTTTTTCCTTTCCTTTTTCCTTTCCTTCTCCTCATTTTCCCCCTTTTCCTTTTTCCCCAACACCACCAGAGTTCAGAGGAGAGGCCTTTACAACAAATACTTGGGAAAAAAAGCACAACAAAAAGCAAAAACGTGTTCAACTGAGCAGCCTAAACCCAGCAGGGGCTCTCTGGAATTTTCCAGGGGAAACCAGCGGGGCTGGAACTGGGATGAACTCCTGTCAGCCCTGAGCCTCCTTTTTTTCCAGACTAAACAACTCCAGCTCCCTCAGCCGTTCTTCCAGACGTTCGTGTTGCAAGCCTTTCGCTTTGTTGCTCTCCTCTGGACACATTCAATCTCAACGTCCTTCCTATGGTTCTATGAGGGCAGCCCCGGCCGCCATGACACCTCCCTCAGGCACCTTCCCGCCTTTTCCCGTCACCATGGCAACGAGCCGCCCTCACCATGGCCGTTGTAGGGCCCTTGGAAAGGGCAAGGGCCAGACCCTCAGGCCACAGAGGAGAAAAGGGGTCTGAACTGCCCACCCATGGCACTAAACCCTGCTCCCAGGCTGTTTCCCACACAGGATTCTTCTGGAGGACTGCGCAAAGCTGAGAGTCAACTCTGCCTTCTCCATGTTCCGTGTCCTAAAGCTGCCTGAGAGAAGAAATTTCGGGTTAGCTCCACTGGCACAACCCCTCCTGGCGCAGGGCACAGCGCCGGGAAGGGCTTTGTGTGCCGACGCTTTGATGCAGCCAAGGAAAGCTCCTGGCTCGGGGTCACTTTGATGCTCAGCCAGAGCCCCGAGTGCCCCAGCAGAAAGAAATTGCTGGATCTGGGCTGTA
This sequence comes from Peucedramus taeniatus, assembly GCA_013400575.1. Lineage (NCBI taxonomy): Eukaryota > Metazoa > Chordata > Aves > Passeriformes > Fringillidae > Peucedramus > Peucedramus taeniatus. Next base: position 151,046 of record WBNO01006397.1, on the reverse strand, counting down.
CCGGTGCTGGCAAATGCCAGACCTGGGCGGTGCCGGCGCCCACAATTTGCTGGATCTAGAGTCCTGGCACCGGCAAAATACCAGACCTGGGCGGTGCCGGGAAATTGCCGGATTTTGCCTTTCCGTGCCAGCAAATTGCTGGACTTGGGCTGTGCCGACACTGAGAAATTTCTCGATCTGGGCTCTGGCGGTGGCAGCTAACACCAGATTTCAGGCTCCAGGTGCTGGTAAGCACCGGATCTGGACCCCTCCTTTCCTTCCTGTAACGAGGTGCCCTCACCCTCCCAAAATCCTCGGCATTTCCCCTCCGCAGCTCGGGGCCTTCACCTCAGCCTTCCCAATTTAACTGCAACCGCCTTCCCGTTACCACGGCAACGAGCCGCGTGGGGGGCGGGCGCAGACAAGACATCAGCCAATCATCGCCGCTCTTAGAGCTGATCCGCTTTCTGATTGGTGCGCGCGGCTGTCCATCAAGCCGCAGGCCCGCCTTTTCGTTGGTTGCTGCGGTGAGGGGAGGACGCTCGGGGGGGGGAGCGCGGAGCGGCGGAGGCTCCACCATGGCGCAGCCCGACGAGCCGCAGCCCCCGGTCATTCCCTCCTGCCCGCTGCCCAGCAAGATCTGCCATGTGGACCGCAGCGAGAGGCCGCGCTCCTGCTGCGGCATGGCCATGGCCGGCTTCCGCACCGCCAAGTACCAGCTGCCCGAGTGGCACCGCCGCAACGCGGGCGTCTGCTACAAGGCGTTCACGGCGGGCGAGCAGGCGGAGCGCGGCCGCGACGAGGCCAAGCACCTGGTCAAGCATGCGGCCGCCAGCGCGCAGCGAGCCCAGGGACACTCCAAGGCCACCCTGGGCCAGCGGCTGCAGGACATCCAGTTTTGGAAGGTGGAGCTGCAGAAGGAGATCATGGAGCTGGACGCCGAGACCAACCTGCTGGCGGCCCAGAAGCTGCGGCTGGAGCGGGCGCTCGATGCCACCGAGGTGCCCTACGCGGTTGTCATCGATAACCTGGAGTGCCGGGAGCGGCGGCAGCCCCCGGACCTGGTGATCGATGAGGTGGAGAGGCAGCTGGTGAAGGTGAGCAGCACCTGGGGTTGGTGACAGCCCTGTTGGTGGCAGCGCTGAAATGAGGAGCTCAATGAGGAGGTGAAGCTGTGCCTGCTGCTGGAAGCGTCTCCTGCGATTCGGGGTCTGCTGCTCCTTCCTGAACTCCCGGTGTCGCCCCAAGGAATTTTTCGAGTCCTTGCTGTGTTTAAAAAGTGTTTCAAATCGCTTTGGGAAGTGATCAAATCACTTTGAAAAGTGGCTGGAGGAGAGCAGATCCCTCCCTCAGCCCAGACCCCAACAAAACCAACCCAGAGTTTTCCTGCACCAACACAAAAATCCTCTTCTGCCATAAATTCCTTCTCTACTCACTTTGAAGTCCTCTCCTCTCTGCAGGTGACACTTTAAAACTCCACAATCCAGAAGTTCAGGAACACTGAATTATCCCTTGGCTGTTCCCATGCTCAAATTGTCCAAATTTTGGCAGTTTCTGTCATTAATTTTCCCCGAGTTTTGCCAAGGTGATGATCTGTCACTGAGATTCCTCTCAAATTCCAGGTCTTTCAACCTCTGTAGGTTTAGAGCTGAGTTCCCTCAGGATCTGGTAACTCCAAAATTCCAAGTTTTACCATAACAAAGTGAGATAGATATGGGAATTTAAGGATTTATCCCCATATTGCTCCTCAGGGTTGTTCCCTGCTTTGGATCCACAGAATTGTCCCTGTTTTTCTTTAGGAAGCGGATCTGATCCGGGATATCCGGGATCTTCTGAAAAGAACCATCATCCAAGCTACCACCCAGATAAGGTAAAACATTTCCCAGGATTCTTCAGCCAAATAATTCCTGGGAGAAAGGTGGATCCAGACCTCAGCCAAGCCAGGCTTAGGAGCTGTGAAAATTCCATTTAAACCCGGATTTTCAGGTAGATTTAGATTCTCCTGCTTTCCACAACTGTGTTGGGTTTGTTTTCCAACACTAAATTACAGTGCTGTAAAAATATTCTCTGGATATGTTCTTGAGAATATCTTTGTATTATTAAAGGGATTTTTGGGATCAAAGAAGCTTTCTAAGAGGAATTTTTTTGCCACTAGATGTCAGTGTGAGCTTTAAATCTGGAATTTCTGTGCCAGGCCAGGTGTTCCTTGCCATTCCAAAGGATTATTTGCTTGGAATTTCTTACAAACCCTTTGGAGAGATGTTATTATATCCTAAAATCCATCAATATAAAGGAATTAACTGCTGGAAACTTCATATTTTAGTTTAAAAAAATCCTTTAATCTGCTCCTGTTCTACCGGATAAAAGAAATATTGTTTTTTAAAAAAATGGCTGTAAATGCCAATTAATATAAAGTAGCTCTGTTATATTAATTAGAGCATGAGAGGAGCCTAATGAATTTAATTTGCGGGTTTTAATTGTTTTAAGATAATTTCAACCCCATTTTAGCTCCATTTTAATCCCTTTTTAGCCCCATTTATTACCATTTTAGTCTCATTTTTGCCGCATTTATTCCCATTTTATCCCAGTTTTAGCCCCATTTAACCCCATTTTAGTCCAGTTTTGGTCCCATTTTAACCCCATTTTATTCCCATTTTCCAAGAGAATTCCCAATTCCTTGGCTGACAGTGACACCTGGTGTTATCAGCTGATAACAATCCACAGGCTTTTGTAATTGAATCATTATAATTATAATTAACAGAGCGATGTGTACCTCTAATTAACAACAAAGCAGCAATTTTAATCTGAATATCATTAAAGATTATCCAGATGCTTGGGCAGGGACCTCCCACAATCCCAGGGTTCTCCAACCTGGCCTTGGACACTTCCAGGGATCCAGGGGCAGCCACAGCTTCTCTGGGAATTCTATTCCAGAGCCTCCCATCCTCACATTGAATTTTTTTCCCCAAATCCCATCTCAATCAGGCTCCGCTTCCAGTCCCCCTCACACTGGAATTTTTTCCCAAAATCCTATCTCAGTCAGGCTCCTCTTCCAGTCCCCCTCACATTGGAATTTTTTCCCAAAATCCCATCTCAGTCAGGCTCCTCTTCCAGTCACTCTCACACTGGAGTTTTTCCCAAAATCCCCTCTCAATCAGGCTCCCTCACATTGGAATTTTTTCCCCAAATCCCATCTCAGTCAGGCTCCCTCACATTGGAATTTTTTCCCCAAATCCCATCTCAGTCAGGCTCCTCTTCCAGGAGATGCCGGTGGGAACGGAGAGTTTGGGATTTTCCAGCCCGCGAGGAATTTCATGCTCTTGTTTCCCTGTGGAACACAAAGGGTGGAGCTGCACTTCCCAAAGAGGGATGGGTTGGGAATTCTCTTGCTTCCAGCTGAGCTGTGATCCCAACTTTGCAGATCCAACCGGATCCAGAAGGAGAACTGCGAGCTGGACTGGTCGGACAAGGTGGAGACGCATCACATCGACGACAAATGCGTCGACTACTGCACCGACAGCACCAACGTCCAGTTCCACCCCAGCTCCGTCAAGTTCGAGGAGAAGTGAGTAATTCCCAGGATCCCCCTGGGATAGCGCACCTGGAATGCTCAGTCCCAGCTGGGATTGGGCATGGAAAGAGCTTCCAGGCAGCTCCATGTATGGAAGGGTTGTGCTGGATGTGCTACGTGGAATATTTGGGTTGGAAGTTCCGCTCATCCGGTTGCAATCCCAACACTTTCCACCGTCCCAGGTTGCTCCAAACTCCATCCTTGGATTCTTCCACAGCTTCTCTGGGAATTGTATTTCAGCCCCTCCCCACCCTCGCAGGGAAGTCCTTCCCAATATCCCATCCATCAGTGCCTCTCCATGTGAAGCCATTCCCTGTGTCCTGTCCCCTGTCCCATCCCTTGTCCCCAGTCCCTCTCCAGCTCTCCTGGAGCTCCTTTAGGCCCTGCAAGGGGCTCTGAGCTCTCCCTGGAGACTTCCCTTCTCCAGCCTGTCAAGATCCAGTTTTTTTATTTCCAGCCTGTCAGTCCTGGATATATTCCTCAGTTTATTTGCCAGGACTGAACTGGACAAAAAATATGTATGAATGTTTTGAGAAGCTTTAGCTTAAGATAGAAGCACTTGGACTGATTTTATCTCAGGCTTTAGTTCCCTCTGAAGCCACAGGAGTGAGAGTTTATTAATTTGGGGATATTTTATTCATTTATTTGAGAATTTTATTGACTTATTCAAGGATTTTGTAAAAATTATTTTTCGTGATTTATTAGAGATTTTTTCTTAATTTATTCAAGAATTTTAATTGATTTATTAAAATATTTTCTTAATTTATCCAATATTTTTATTAATTTTTTCAAGGATTTTTTATTTATTTATTCGAGGATTTTTATTACTTTATTTGAGGGTTTATATTGATTTATAAGAATGTTTTATTGATTTATCCAAGAATTTTTAGTAATTTATTTGAGAATTTTTGTTAATTTATTTAAGTATTTTTATTGATACATTATAATACTTTATTAATTTTTCCAATAATTTTTATTAATTTATTCAAGGATTTTTATCAATTCCTCAGAGAATTAATCCTATTCCTCACAAGAAATCCACATCACAATCAAGACCCGAACCAACCAGAAGCCAACCCCGCTTTTCCAGAGAAAGAACCATTTTTTCAAGGACAAAATTCCCAATTCACCCCATTCCTTGTTCTTCCAGCGCCTCCACACCGAAATCCTGGGCCCAGTTCAGCCACGACAACATTTCCAGGGCAGAACAGGAGAAATTGGCGTCGGTGCAGCTCCGATCCCTGATCAACAACATCATCCGCGACGCGTCCGAGGACCTGCGCATGCAGCGGGCAGCGGCCAACGAGGCCTTTGACAGCCACTGCAGGGACCTGGATGAGGCCAAACTGCGCCTGGAGCAGCACCTGCAGCAGGTCCAGGGCACTTCTTGGAATTCTGGCATCCTTCAACCAAAGGAAAATGGGTTAATCCGCATAGGAGTGAAATATTTTTGTGTCAGATTAGGATGCCGGGAGAGGTTTCGGGGTTTTGTTGTGATCTCGGTGGTTTTTGTTGGGATGGAGTTCAGTTAAACACTTAAATGTGAATGAAACACCTTAATCCTGAATGAAACACCTTAATCCTGAATGAAACACCTTAATCCTGAATTAAACCCTTTAAATCCAAATTAAACCCTAAAACTAGGGGATCACACCGCTCTGGTTGAGCCAGGATTTCCAGATTTTTCTGGAATGGCAGCAAAGTCAACCTGGCAGTTGACTTCAGCCTCCTCCAACGTGGAGCAGCTCCTTCTTTTGTGGATTTTACTGGATTTTACTTGGAATTATGTGCTCTTTAAAAGTTATTTACTGCTGTTTTAAAATGATGTCCTGCTCCTTTTTTAAAACTTTGGGAGTAAAGATTTTCCTCATCACTGCACTGAGGCCATTGGAAATGTGGGAAAAAGCCATTCCTTAGCTCCTGGTGGCAATTCCTGGGGTGAGGATGTGTTGTCATCCCACAGAACACATGGAAGAGGTTTTGAGGGAATATTTTCTGCTTCTTTTTAGACTGAAAATGGGATTTTCTGTGTAAAAATAAAAATAAAGAGGCCCAAACCACCACAGTACTTTTATTTTTTCTATTAACAAGGGGTGGCTTTGGGCTTTTCCCCTTTTCCAATATTGAGCAGCTCCTTTTTTCTCTTTCAGCCATTGGCAAGTGTGGAAAAAATAATAATTCCTTTGGATCTGGGAATCACAGCTGGATATCTTTATATCTTTATTTTTTGCATGTATATCAATGGTTATGAGGGGAAGAATTTCAGGATTTCGTGTCTTTTCCATTTTCTTGAGAAATGCAGGTATTTCCAAGTTGATCAGCAGCTGTCCTTCAAAACAAATGGGGATTTTTTTTTTTGATTTCCAATTAAAATTTAAAATTCAAAGCACTCCATGTTGTAATCCCACAGGAGATATGGGAGAGGTTTGGGATCTCTCCCATGGTTTTGGGACATGGGAGAGGCTGCAGAATATTTTCTGTTTTATTTAAATTAAAGCTGTGATTCTCAGTGTAATAATAAAAATAAACAAGTCAAAGCCACCTTAATTCTTGTATTTAATCTTAAATAAAATAAAATTAGTTGTATTATCATCTAAAATGAAAATTATCTTGCTGTACTTCATTCTCCAGACTGATGGTGAAAGCTTTAACACTTCCCCATGGACAGATATTTTTGGGGATGATATTTATCATTGTTTGAAGGTTTTTTTCCTGGATTTCCTCTCCAGATCCTGAAGGATATTGGAGAGGAAGAAGCCAACATTGTGAACCTGAAGAAAGCCATCAGGGACAAGGAAGCTTTCCTGAAGGTGGCTCACACCAGGCTCTACGACAGATCCTTCCGGCCCAACGTCGAGCTCTGCAGGGATGAGCCCCAGTTCAGGTCATTAAACCAACCCCAATTTAGGCAATTAACCCCAGCTTAGGTCATTAATCAACTCCTCCAAGGCTCCTGTTCCATCCCAAAGTGATTTGGGGCACTTTTAAAGATTTTTTTACCTCACAACTTTTAATTTTTTTACCTCATGACTTTTAATTTTTTTCCTCAAAGTCAGAAATAATTTTGAATTCTGTAGTTGATCTTTATCCCAAATCCAACCCTGGATTTCTCTGAGGGTTTTTCCTGATGAATTTTAGATTCTGTAGTTGACCTTTGTCCCAAATCCAATCCTGGATTTCTCTGAGGTTTTTTCCTGATGAATTTAAGAATCTGTAGTTGATCTTTATCCCAAACCCAATCTTGGATTTTTCTGAGATTTTTTCCTGATAAATTTTTGATTCTGTAGTTGATCTTTATCCCAAATCCAGTCTTTTTGAGCAATTTCTCAGAGGTCTTTTCCTGATAAATTTTAGGTTCTGTGGTTTATTTTTATCCCAAGTCCAATCTTTTCTTGGATTTTTCTGAGGTTTTTTCCTGATGGATTTTAGAATCTGTAGTTGATCTTTATCCCAAACCCAATCTTGGATTTTTCTGAGATTTTTTCCTGATAAATTTTTGATTCTGTAGTTGATCTTTACCCCAAATCCAATCTCTTGGATCCCCATGCCCTGATTTTTCATGACTTAACCCAACTCCTTCCAGGTTGGTGAGCGAAGTGGAGGAGCTCACAGTATTCCTGGAGGCCCTGAAGAGAAAACTGATGGAGTCGGAGCAGAACCTGAAGAATTTGGAGGAGACCAGGATGAAGCTGGAGAAGGAGATCGCTGTGAAAGCCAACAGCATTTTTATTGACAGGCAGAAGTGCATGGGCTACCGAGTTCGCTACCCCGTGGACCTGGAGGTGGCGAGTTACAAACAGTGATTTCTGTACTCAGCCTGCAAAATCCAAGAGAAAAACAATTCCTTCTTTTCTACTGAGACATTGGCAAGTGTGGAAAAAAATCTGGGAGCTTTCGTATGAAATAAATTGAGAAATTATACATTAAAGTGTTGTGTTCGCTGTTTTCTTCTACTTGGGATAAAATCCTTTCTTTTCCTTTTCCTTTTCCTTTTCCTTTTCCTTTTCCTTTTCCTTTTCCTTTTCCTTTTCCTTTTCCTTTTCCTTTTCCCTTTCCTCCTACAAAAACCATTAAACAGAGTTTAAACCAGCTTAAATTCAATTTATTCCATCTGCAATCTATAACATGTATTCCTGTTTTTGAGGATTTCATCCTAATAATTAAATAGGACTTGAATATTTATTAGGAATAATAATGAATAGGAGTGAATATTTCTTAGGAATAATAACAATATCCAGGTAGAAATAAAATATTTATAGCTTGAGATGAGAGCAATAAAACTGAAGATCACCCACTCAGCAAGGAATTTAAGCTGCTCAGACATTATTAATAAAAAACCCAAATTTCCCACAAATTTTCCAGGTTTGATGCCAATGTGCCCTTGGGAAAACCACTCCCAATCCATGGGAGCTGTTGAGATGAATCCAAGGATTTTTAATTTTAATTTTTTTTCAGGAAAAGAAAAGAAAATGTAACCAGCTTGGGAATACAATCCTGAATTTCCACTTCAGCACTGGAATGGAGCTGGTGCTGTGTTCTGGCTTTTCCCTGGAAGCAAAGCCTGTGGATGAGCTGTTATCCATCATTTTATCCATAATTATCCACATCAGCTCCCCCAGCAAATGCCATGGAACCATTATTGGGCATTTGTTAAATATGTGACGTGTCCTAAACCAGGGAAAAATGACCAGACCAAAATTCCATCATTTCCTGTTTTACAGGGATTTTTAACCTGTAAAAAGCAGCTGCTCAAAGGAAGAAAAAAAAAATTCCTTAAAGGCAAAATTCCCACAAAAAACCCTGGCCAGGGACATTTGCAGAGCCCATTGGTGGGGTGAGGTGTTGGAATTCCAGGGATTTTGTGTTATCTGAATTCAGGATTATCCAGGAATTTTTATTTCTGCTAAAAGTTGCTCCCATTCCTTTGGGAATGTCAACGAGGGCTTGGGATCCAAGAGTTTGGGGTTTTTCATGGATTTCTCCTCATGATTCCATTTGATATCCCAGATGTTGGATCCTGAGGGAGAAATCAGGGAATCCTGGAATGATTGGGGTTGGAAGAGACCTTAAAGCCCATCCAGTTCCAACTCCAGCACTTCCACAATCCCAGATTTTTCCAAACTCTGTCCAACCTTGAACATTCCAGGGATGGGGCAGCCACAGCTTCTCTGGGATTTCCATCCCAGCCCAAAATTCCTTCCCAAAATCCCATCTAAACCTTCCCTCTTTTTATTGGTAAATATATTTATAATGTAGAATGATTATATTTTATAGGATTATGACTGAAGGGGAAACCCTGGAGCAGCCTTTATCCCACTTTTCCCAGGATTCCAAGCAGCCAAATTTCGCTCACACTCCTCCCAACCAGCAGCACTTGGAAAAAGGGAAAGCTCAGCGTGGGAAACCTCAGCCTTTAATCCATAAAAAGTGAAAAAATGGGCTGGGAAAAAAGAATCCAAACATGCCAAGGCATTTAAACAAATGTTCCAACACATTTATCCAATACCCTGACACATTTATCAAATATCCCAACATTTATCACCCTCTGCTGATAGGAGGGATTTTATTCCCAGCCCGTTTGAAAGTTGGAGGGGGAAGGGTTGGGACATTCTGCTGAAATAGAATTCCTTTTATTTTCTATAAAATCCAAATGGTTTGGGTTGGAAAGGACTTTAAAAATCACCAGGATTCTGGTTTTCAGGAGCATCTCCTCTGCTGGGGGGGTTGATCCCATTCCCACCCTGCCAAGGGCAGGAAAATGTTGGGAGAAGCCAGAGAAGGGTCCCAGAGTGTTGGACAATATTTTTTTTAATGTAGAGATGGGGTAGAGAGGTGTTTTAAAAACTTCTATTTTAGTTTTAGTTTTATGAGAAGGGTGAGATAATATAGATGTCATAATTTACTCTATTACAATTAGAAGCTAATTATTTTTAATTATAATATACTATGAGTGTTTCTTGGCTTATTAGTTTTTTCTTATGCTATGTTGTAGATGCTTTAAACTTAATTATCTAAAATTATTTTTCGTGGGTCCTACTAGAATGTATTTTCCACAGTTTTATTTTTTTAAAGTATTATTTGTAAGGCTATATTTTGAAATTTTTTTTTTCTTTTTTTTTTTTTTTTTAATATAATATTTGTTTTATTTTATGGTATTTTTAAGCTAGCATTTCTTATTTCAAAGTTTGCAGTTTTATTTGTGAGGCCCTCTTTTAAAACCTTTTCCCAGCTCCATTTCTCTCTCAACAATATCTGTCCTATTCCTTGGCATTTCTAAATCAGCATTTCTTCTCTCAAAGTTTGCACACGGATTCACGCTGGGTGGGATTTCTGTCAGGCCCTGAAAACTCTCCACAAATCCATTTTCCCCACAGGGAGAATTCCCAGCCCCTTTCCCTTCCATCCCAAACCATTTCCCTCCTTTCCCTCCGCTGGTTCCGCTTGTTTTCCCACTTTCCCCGCAGGGAGCGGCGGTGCCGATCCCCGTGATTCAATTCCTGGGGATAATTGGTCTGGAGGGAAAATGGAATGAAAAGCAGAGGAGGCAGAAATGAGATTATTTTCCGGGCTCCATTTAAGTGCCTGTGCCATCGGAGCACACGGATGTTCCCCAGGAACGGGCTGGGCCCATTTGGCTGCAGTGGAAATGTTTCATTCCTGGGAAAACAGAGCCAATTTGGCAGATTATTGTAATTATTTTAGACTGGATCTGCTGGAGAGAGGGAGGCTGGGAGCTGGGATAATGAAAAATTCTGGAAAAGCAGTGAGGAACCAGGCTGGGAAAGCTGCACAACACCAGGGATGAGCAGCTTTGGGATGGGGTTTGTGGGGCTCTCCGGATTCTCTTCATCCCTAATTTTGCATCCATGGGTCAATCTCCTCCTTTCCTTTTCCCTTTCCCTTTCCCTTTCCCTTTCCCTTTCCCTTTCCCTTTCCCTTTCCCTTTCCCTTTCCCTTTCCTTTCCTTTCCTTCCTCCCCTTTCCTTTCCTCCCCTTTCCCCTTCCCCTTTATTCTCCCTTTATTCTCCCTTTTCCCTTTCTCCTCCTTTCCTGTTTTCCCAATTCCTTCCCCCTTTTCCTTTTTCCCTTTTCCCTTTCCCAGCTCCAGGACAGGTCTCACCTTCCAACCCCTCCCTCTGAGCAGCTTTTCCCTGCTCCTCCTCCATCCTCAAATTTCAGGGAACATCTGCTGGGATGGAGCTATTCCACAGGTGGAAAAAGGTGGGAATTAAATAAACACCAGCAGCTGGGAATAAATTAAACCTCATTTGGGATGATGTCCCCCAGGGAATGAATAAAAATGGAATGGCAGAAATCTGCCATGGAGGTAAACACGGTGTTCCCGTCGTGTTTTCCTGGTGGGATTTGGGAAAATGGGATCCTAAATCTGGGAAGTGCAGGAGACAGGGCCTGAGGGATCCCATTTCCCTCTGTGGGATTGGGAACTGAGGCATTCCCACATGCCAGGCTGGAAAAATGAAAGGATTTTCTGTGATCATTTTAGGGAGCAATTCACTCATAAATCAAACTTTTCCCTGATTTTATAAAAATGGGAGCAGGGAAACGGGAAGGGTTTGGGGTTTGCAGGAATAGGAAAAGCAAAAGGAAAGCTGGGATGATGCAATTCCACTCCCAAAATTCTCAAACTGAGCCACAAATCACCAAATTTCCAACTCTTTTTTGATCTCAAGGTTTGGCAGTGCAAGAGTCTCCTCTTGAACAAAATTCCAGCTGCTTTTGCTGCTCTGCAAGGAAAAGTGAAGGAGTTTTCCTCTGAAAAAAACAAAATTCCTCTTGGAATTAGGGCTGGTTGTCCTCCAGGATTCATTTGGGTTTGGAGCCTCCTCCACCACGCCAGAGATTCACCATTCATACCCAGAATTCCTCCTCTCTCCTTGTTCCCTTCCCATCCCAGCATTTTCTGGAGGAATCACACGTTGGGAATTTTATTTCGGTGCCGTTTTTTAACAGATTTTTAAATTCCCACCCCAGAACAAACAGCAGGAAGGAGCTGCTGGCTTTTCCAAGGATTCCCACGCAGGCAGGGCAGGAATTTCTGGTGTTTTCCTTAAATACCTCAGTGTTTGCAAGCTTTAGCAGATTTTTCCAGCAGGTGGCAAAGGATTTATTCCCAGAATTTTCCTCACTTTGCCTTCCCCATCCCAGATTTCTCCAGAATCAGGAGAATCTTGGAGCTGCAGCTTTGGGATCAGAAATTTTCCATTAAAAAATGGATGCAGAATTCCTGCCTCTTTTCCCAGGTTTTGCACCAAACCAGTCCTAATTTTGCTTTAATTTCTAGAATTTAACTCATGACTATCCATAATTTTCCTTGTTTTTTCCCATCCTGCAGCCACTGCAGGGTTATTTCATGTTGAATTATTTCCATGGAATTATTTCCATGGGATCCCTGGTTTCTCCAGAACCAGGAGAATCTTGGAGCTGCAGCTTTGGGATCAACAATTTCCTGGAAATCAGGACAGGAACGAGCAGAATTCCTGCCTCTTTTCCCAGTTTTTGCACCAAGCCAGTCCTAATTTTTCTTTATTTTCTGAAATTTTAAGTCAAGAATATCCAGAAGTTTCCATGGCTCTTGGATTTTCCCAACCAGACCATCCTGGAGCCATTTCAGGGTTATTTCCATGGGATTATTTCCATGGCATTCTTGGAATTTGGTGACGTTTCCTGCTCTTTGATGATGGGAAACAGAACCCAGGAAAAATCGATGGATCTCCCCAAAATCAACTGGGATTTTGGTGGATTTTCCCAGTTTTCCTTTCTCTTTTAGGGGAGAAAATTTCCTGATTTTGCTGCCACAGCTGAAATGAATCCATCTTAAAAAAAAAGCCTTTTCTTTTTCCCTAAAAAATCTTCCACTCAGCCCAAACTCCTTCACAAAAGGGGAAAATCTGGGATTTTCCAATGGAGTGGAGCAAATTCCACAAGATTCCAGAGGCTGGGCTGGGCCTTGGCGCTGGGTTTATTTTTAATCAGCCCTCAATTCCAAAATGTGGGGTAAAAACCCATTTTGGGGGTAAAAATGAGGCATTAGTGTTATTTTTAGTACTCAGGGCTGGATTTAGTTGGAGAATTCCATTTTTCTTTATTTCCAAGAGGGATTTCAAGGATGGCTCTGGAAAATTGGCTGCTCCCAGGAATGGGGGAAGCAGAGTCTTATCAGAGCTCCCAAAATACTAAAAATCTCCTTTATTGTGCCCTGGGAAGAAGAGGAGAGGGTTTTGCTCCTGGAATTCTTTCTTCCAGCAGATCTTTCCCCAGTGCATTCCAGAGGATCATTAGGAAAAGGCCGATATTCCCAGAATTCCAAGAACTTTGGGTCCCTATGGATAAAATGATTTTAATTCATTTTGGGGCTTTTTATTTCCAGAAATGGCATTCTGAGGGATTTTGATAAAAGCTGGGCGTTGTTATCTTCCCAAGGCAGGAATATTCACCAGAGATTCCTTCTGCGACCTGAAAATATTCCCAAAAATCAGCACTTGCAATTCCTGAGGAGAAAAGCAGGAATTCTTTGTCTCCAGGGAATTCTGGGAGCCCCTTTCCCCTCCAGACCCTTTCCTTAAATTTATTCAGAGTCTGGCATGGTAGAAAATGTATTTCCAGGAATTTCACCACGTTTTGGAGGCGCTGGAAAGACAAAATTCTAAAAATAATGGGATTTTTCACGAGTTCCAGTTCGGCTTTGTCTGGGAGAACAATCCAAGGATATCAGGAATTGTCAGAATTTGAATGGATTTATTCAAACCTCGTGTGAAAAACCATTTCAGTGCTGGTGCTTGGCACCTCAGCCACAATCCACGATTTTTAGGGAACAATTCCATCCAGGAATGACTCACTGGAAGCAATTAGAAGTTTCAGACTTGTTCGGAAGTGGGGAAGTTTAATGGGATTTAAAGTGGGTTTAGTGGGAATGGAGCAGGAATAAGGCACTGCTGTGTTTCAGGATCAGCTTTCCCTGCGGAATTCTGGGGATTGGAAAACACGGAATTCAGGCTGGAATAAAGTCCTGCTGGGAGTGGAAGCTGGGGGGGAAATTAGGCCAAAAAAAGGAAATTTTGGTGCATTCAGAGCCTCTCCAGCACCACGGAGAGCGGCAAAACACGAACCCGGCCTCTCCAAGGATGGGGAATTTGGGCGGATGGGAGAAGCAGGAGAATAAAACTGATAAGGGTCACAGATAAGAGAAATCCTTTTCTAGAGGCTCATCCATCCTAAGGGAGATTTAATTCTTGTTTTAGGCTTGGCTTTGAACACTCAGTTAAACCTTGACTTTGACTGATAAGAGGTGGAGGAACAGGAGAATAAAGCTGATAAGGGTTGAAGACAAGAGAAATCCTTTTGTAGAGGCTCATCCATCCCAAAGTGGATTTAATTATTGTTTAAGGCTTGACTCTGAGTTTAACTCATATGAGGCTGGAGGAACAGGAAAACAAAGCTGAAAAGGCTTAGAAAAGGTCACAAATAAGAGAAATCCTTATCCAGAGATTCATCCATCCCAAAGTAGATTTAATTCTTGTTTAAGGCTCAACTTTTCATTCATTTAAGGCTTGACTTTGAGTTTAACTCATGTAAGGCTGAAGGAACAGGAGAATAAAGTTGATAAGGGTTGAAGACAAGAGAAATCCTTTTGTAGAGGCTCATCCATCCCAAAGTGGATTAAATCCTTATTTTAGGCCTGGCTTTGAGCGCTCATTTAAGACTTGACTCTGAGTTTAACTGATATAAGGTTGCAGGATCCACTCCCAGGGTTCCAGGGCAGCCACAGCTCCTCTGGGAATCCAATTCCATCCAGGAATTCCCTCCCAATATCCCACCCATCCCTGACTCTGGCAGTGGGGAGCCATTCCTTGTGTCCTGTCCCTCCATCCCTTGGAGATGTTTCCTCTCCAGCTCTCCTGGAGCTCCTTGAGGTCCTAGAAGGCCACACTGAGGTCACCCCAAAGCTTCTCCTCTCCAGGTGAACATTCCCAGCTCTCCCAGCCTTTCCCTATTGCTCCATCCCTTTGCTCACCCTGATTTTTGCTCCGTTGGGAGCAGCTGGGAAGTCACAGAAAGAAAACCAAATTCCAAGCCAAGCTGCAAATTCCTAGCCCAGCTTCCCTCCAGGTGTCAAACCCAACCCTTTGGCTTCCTCCTCCCAGGAAACTTCCAAGCTCAGAACTCCCAGCGGGAACAATCCAAGTGGGAATATCTTCCCACATCCCAATTCCCCAGTTTGGCACCAGCTGGGTCTGGAATTCCAGCCCCTCAGAGAGGCTTTGACAGGCATTGATTTCCCTCCTTCCCTCCCTCCCTCAGGAGCAGAACAAAGGGAGGTGAAACCGCCTCAGCCTCACTGCAATTCCGTTTTCTCATTGTAGGGAAAACCTTGGGCTACAAACTGGGAATGTCACGGAGCTGTTCCCAGCTGGGAGCTGGGCTTGGGTTCTGGGAGCTCCCAAAGTGTTGGGGCTGAATGCCAGCATTAAAAAAAACAAATAAAAATAAAAAAAAAGGGAATAAAAATGAAGGGAAAATCTTGAGCTGCAAACCAGGAATGTCACGGAGCTGCTCCCAGCTGGGAGCTGAGCTTGGGTTCTGGGAGCTCCCAAAACACTCAGGCTGAACACCAGCATTTAAAATATGAAATAAAAATAAAAATAAAAATAAAAATGAAAATAGAATTTCCTGCTGCACCTGGAATTCCTGGGAGAAGGAAAAACTGGGAACCAAGCGCCATGGCTGGAGGTGGTGATGGATATCTGTGGATATCTCCGGAGCAGGGAGCAGCAGCAAACACATCCATTTATTTCTATGGCAACAGGAATAACTCAGGGCTCACCAGAGCCCAAATCTCAGCTGGCTTTGGAAACTCCAAGTGATGATTTCCACTCTGATCCGTGATTTTCCCGGTCATATCCAGAGCTCTTATCCCGTTCATCTCCTTTTTCTCAGGCAGGTCAAGTTAAAAATCAATATTTAAAATCCTTAGAGGAAAACGTGGTGGGAATTCCAGGCAAAGATTGGGATTGAGTCCCTCAGGAGTTGGGATTGAATCTCAGGAGCTGGGATTGAATCTCAGGAGTTGGGATTGAATCCCTCAGGAGTTGGGATTGAATCCCTCAGGAGCTGGGATTGAGTCTCAGGAGTTGGGATTGAGTCTCAGGAGTTGGGATTGAATCCTTCAGGAGCTGGGACTGAATCCCTCAGGAATCGGGATTGAATCCCTCAGGAGTTGGGATTGAGTCCCTCAGGAGCTGGGATTGAGTCTCTCATTGACTGGAAATTTGGTGTCTGGCTGGGACTGGGATCTTCCCAAGGCCATCCTGCACTTTGGGGAGTTTTGTGGGAATGAGGAGTGGACAATCTCCAGCCCCAACCCTCTGTGTAACCAGGAACTGCTTCCCTCTTTTATAAAGCCTCCAACTTGATTTTTTTCTTTTTTTTTTAAGACAAAAGCTGCTCCTTCACCACTTGGGATGGTTTTAATTCCATTGATTCCCAGCCTGGCCAAGCTCTGTGCATTTTCCTGCATTTCCACACTGATTCCATTGGGTTTGACCTTATTCTTCTGCTGGATGTGAAAATTCTGTGTCAAATCCTTCCCATCCAATCCATTTTTGGACCAACGGCTCCCAAAACTGGGAGCAACCCAAGGACCTTCTGCTCCTCCATTCCTCTGCTGCTCTGAGGTTTAAAGAGATCTTGATTTAATTACTCCAGTCCTTAATCAGAGTCAATCCAGCCCTAAGGAATCAATTCCAGCATTTCCATCCAATTCCAGCCAGGCTTGGACCTGAATCTCTCCTGGAGATGATTCCACACTCCTCATTCCTCCTCCTCAATGCCAATCTCCACAGGGAAAAGCTGCTACCCTGAATTCTCCAGGAGTTCTTCCTTCTAAAAATACGGATTAGCCCACAATGAATTTTTAGATCAACAATTCCAGAACCTGGGAGCAACCCAAGGATCTTCTGCTCCTCTGTCTCTCTGCTGGTCTGAGGTTTAAAGGGATCTCAATTGTCCTATTCTGGTCCTTAATCACAGCAAGCTCCAATTCCAACATTCCCATCCAATTCCAGCCAGGCTTGGACCCGAATCTCTCCTGGAGATGTTTCCACACCCCTCATTCCTCCTTCTTAATGCCAACCTCCACTGCTGCCACAACTTCTCCAGGAGTTTTTCCTTCTAAAAATACGGATCCAGCTCATCCCTGCTGCCTCAGCCAGACTCCAAAGGCAGGAGGAGCCTCCCGAGCTCCTGTCCCCGCAGCTCCCCCGTGTCACACCCGCGGGGGTTGAGCTGGGTTGGTGCCAGGACGTGTGGCAGCATTTCCCATCCTCAGCACTCCCGGGGGAAAACCCATCCAGGGATCGCGCCGGGACATGGAATTGCTGGGTGGGATGGAATGAGGAGGCTTGGAGCAGAATTAGGGGGATTTGGGAAGGGTTTGGACATGGATCATGGAATCCTGGGATGGGGCAGGTTGGAAGGGAGCACAGGGGTCATCCCAGAGTGGGATGACATCCTGAAATTTGGGAATAACCCTGAGAGAGAGACTGCACCCCCGCTGTGGGATCTGCTCAGGGCTGGGCAGAAGTTCAGGGGGAATTCCTGGGATCAGCCCCTGCCCGATCCTCTGGAGCAGAACCCTCCCTGCAGGACAGGGACACCCAGGGACAGCCAGGGACCCACAGGGACACCCAGGGATGCCCAGGAACAAGCAGGGATTGACAGGGACACCCAGGGATGCTCAGGGACTCACAGGGACACCCAGGGACTCAAAGGGACAGATAGGGACACCTGGGGACTCACAGGGACGCGTGGGGACACCCAGGGACACCCGGGGATACCCAGAGACACTCAGGAACAGACAGGGACAGACAGGGACACCCAAGGACACTCAGGGACAACTGGGGACACCCAGGAACAGACAGGGACTCACAAGGACACTCAGGGACAGATGGGGACACCCAGAGACACCCAGGGATATGCAGGGACACCCAGGGACAGACAGGGCTGAGGCCCCCAGGGACCCATGGGGACACCAAGGGACACCCAGGAACAGACAGGGACTCACAAGGACACCCAGGGACAGACGGGGCTACCCAGGGACACCCAGGGACCCATGGGGACACCAAGGGACACCCAGGAACAGACAGGGACACCCAGGAACCCACGGGGACACCCAGGGACACCCAGGGACATCCAGGGACACCCAGGAACAGACAGGGACACCCAGGAACCCATGGGGACACCCAGAGACACCCAGGAACAGACAGGGATAGACAGGGACACTCAGGGACACCCAGAGGCACCCAGGGATACTCAGGGACACACAGGGACAGCCAGGGCCACCCAAGGACACACAGGGACAGCCAGGGACAGCCAGGCTCTCAGCTGGGGCTTGTCTCCAGGCTGAGCAGCCCCAGCTCCCTCAGCCTCTCCTGGGCATGGAGATGCTCCAGGCCCTTGCTCAGCTCCAGGAGCTCCTGTTCCTGCTGTGCTGGGACCCAGAGCTGGACACAGCACCCAGAGGGGCAGGGTCACTCCTTGTCCTGCTGGGAATGCTCTTCCCAGCACACCCCACCGTCCCACTGTCCTTCTCAGCCACCAGGACACGCACAAAGAGCAGAACCAACCCAAATCCCTCATTTGGAGGCTTTTATCTCCATCTCAGCTCTCCTTCTGCTCAGCAATGTCAACGTAAAAAATGTCGCAAGGGCGCGGATCATCAAATATCCCATCCAGCAGAAGGAGAGACACTGAAAAATTCAGAAGAAATTAAACTCTCCCATCCCTGTGGGGAGCTGTCCCCTGTGCCACCGAAGGTCTCTGTGCCACCCACGGTTGCCAGGAGCTCTTTTCCCTCTGCTCTTTGCCCTCTGCCCAGGGGAATCGGGCACTGGAGTCAGGATTACAGGGAATGCTCTCCCAGGCTTTGTGTTCCCTCCTTTCAGCCCCAACACGGCGCTGTTGGCTCCAGTGGGTGAAGAATTTAACCAGCCTTGAGAGCTTTTGAAAATCCTGCCCGTCTCCCAGCTCAGATCCCGGGAAAATTCCTTTTTTCCTGGAGTGTTTATTTACAAGAAAAACGCTGCTTTCTTCAGGGCAACTTAGACACCACCGTGTTTATCCAGCAACATTTTCCCTAGCACAAACCGCCAATAAATCCTAATAAAATAAAGGTAATTCCTTCAAATTAACCCCATTTGGCTTCAAGCTGCCATTCCCGGCGGGATCACTGCTGGGCAATAAATTGTGGGCATTTTCTGGGCGTGTTTGCCGAGCAGGTGATCCGAAGCTCCTCTCCTTGCCTGTTTATCATGCCAAATTCTATTTTTATCAGATGACTCTTCCCATTGTCATGGCGAGAGCAGGCAGGAGTCTCGCTCGCATTTAGCAACCCATGCCCATAAATACATCAGCAGATTGAATTCCAGCCTGACATGCCAGCAGCAGCTCTGCCTCGCTTTTTTCTTCCCCGTGTTCACACGTCTGACTCAAGCACCCGGCTCTAATTGAAAAGCCTCAACAGAGGATTAAGATCAGATCCATTATCATGAGCGCGATGCTCTGTGCATGCTGATGAGGAGGGGCTGAGCTCGGAGCTGCTCTGAGCCCCCCAGGCTGCCCAGAAATTGGGGAGAAAACAGTCCAGGTGACGCTGGGGGAGATGTTTGAATATGTGACAGCACAGAGAGGGTGCGGGGAGGATGGGAGAGAGCTCTGCCTCACTTTTATCTCACTTGTTGCATCGCAAAGCACTCAAAATCCCAAATACCTCAGCCCCTTCCTGCCCAGCAGCACCGCGGGGAGTTTAGGAGGGAGCGAACCCAACACCGGGCTCCCCTCGCAGCCTGGATTTTCAGCCCACATCCTCCCTCCAGGGAGAGATTTTAGGGCCTGACTCGGAGCCAGCTGGAGGAAAACCTCCTTACATGGGATCCCGTTCTCCCGGAGAGGCGGGTGCGACCTTGGCACTCGGGTCCCCTCCTGCCCAGGGACAGAGCCCCGCCGGTGGCAGAGCCCTCCCGCTGTCCACAAACGCACCCCGGGCTCCGCTGCCGCCTTTGGGGTCGGGAGGGGCTCGCTCGCAGCCTGCGGGAGGCTTTGGGGGATTTCTCGGGGCTGGACAGGAGCTGGAGCAGGGGAAATGCGGCTCTTCCCCCTCCCGGGGGCTGCGGGAGCGGCAGAGCCGGGTAAGGACAGCCCGGGATGGGGACGGGAACGGGGATGGGGAGGGGGGACAAGGATGGGGATGGGGGACAGGGATGGGGACGGAGGTGACAGGAATGGGGAGAGGGGAACAGGAATGGGGATGGGGAAAACAAGGATG
>WBNO01006397.1:27610-130869 GCA_013400575.1 Peucedramus taeniatus | reverse complement strand
CCCCGTGGCTCCTCCCGGGGGAGCGGCCAGCGCGGGGAGCGCTCCCGGCGCGGCTGCGGGAGCGGCAGGCTCCGGTTCCAGCGGGAGAGCAGCCCCGGAGCCGCAGGTAACCGGGAAGGGAGAGCCAGGAACGGCGAGCCGGGATGCGGGGAACGGGGGCGATCGCGGAGGGGAGGGTGGGCACGGGGCAGGCGGGGGGTCCGCAAGGCTCACCCCGCTCTGGGGGGGCGCGATGGGGTGAAGGAGGCACCGGAGTCGTCGGTCCCGCTTGCGGAGACACCGAATTTGACCTTCTGAGGGGGGGGTTTGGTGCTGGAGTGACTCCATCCTGGCTGAGGGATGCCAGGAGGGACCCTCTGGGCAGTGGGGTGACAATCCTGGCTGGGAGGATGACCAGGAGGACCTTCTGGGCAGTGGAGTGACAATCCTGGCTGGGAGGAGGACAAGGAGGGACCTTCTGGGCAGTGGGGTGACAATCCTGGCTGGGAGGATGACAAGGAGGGACCCCCGGCCGTGGGGACGATGCCGCGTTGGAAGCAGGAGCAGCCTGAGCGCGGCTTTGGAGCTGGGAAAGGGACACGAAAGGCACCAGCGGGAGGGACATCCCTGCTGTCACCCCGGGGATGTGGCAGAGCCTGGATGGGGCTCAGGGAGAGAGGAGAGCCCTGGGATAAAACCCAGCAGGGATTGCGGGGGGTGGGAGCTGCTCCAGGGGGGTCAGCGAGCAGAGATGGCAAGGTCAAGGTGACATCGGGGGGGTCAGGTCAAGGTGACATCGGGGGGGGGTCGGGATGGGGCCGGGCTGGGAGCAGCTCCAGCTGACCCTGGGCTGGCTCCCTGCAGCTCCCAGCCCCGGAGCCCAGAGCTTGGCATGGAAGAGCAGGGAAAGAACAGCCAGGCTTAAATCCAGGAGCAAACCCAGCTTTAAATCTGGGACCAAACACAGTTTAAATCCGGGAGAAAACCCACCGCAAATCCAGGAGCAATCTCAGTTTAAATCTGGGACCAAACCCAGTTTAAATCTGGGACCAAACTCAATTTAAATCTGGGACCAAACTCATTTTAAATCTGGGAGCAAACCCACCTTAAATCCCGGAGCAAACCCACCTTAAATTCTGGAGCAAACTCATCTTAAATCAGGGAGCAAACCCAGTTTAAATCCAGGAGTAAATCCAGTTTAAATCTGGGACTAAACCAAATTTAAATCCAGGAGTAAACCCAGTTTAAATCTGGAACCGAATCCAGTTTAAATCTGGGAGCAAACCCAGTTTAAATCTAGGACCAAACCCAGTTTAAATCCAGGAGCAAACCCATCTTAAACCTGGGACCAAACCCAGCAGCATTTGCTTTCCACGAGTGTTGGTGTGGCAGGAGCAGCTCAGCCCGAGTGAGTAATCCCTGAGCACAACTTAAACGTGTTTGGGGAAAAAAAAAAAAAGGATTCAGCAAAGATTTGGCTTTATGGGCTGTTTTATGAGTTGTTTGCTCCTAAAAATTGGAGCAGCTTCTCAGGTGCTCTGGGAAACCCTGGGATGAGCTGAGGGGTAACAAGGTGGTGCCAAATATACAATTTTAAAAGATTTTTTCAGGGTTAAAAGCGGGAAGAAGTTGTTGAAATTGGAATTCAGCTGATCAGTGTTTAGTCCCAATTCAGAGAGTGAAGCAGAGGGACAATTTCATGTGACAAAGTTTTGTTTTCAGCAGAGAAAAATCTATAACTCAGCTTTTCAGGGCAACAAACGCCCCCTGAGAAGCATCTAAGGCAGATTTTACAAGGAGAAAATTCCTTTTCAGGAGAATCTGAACAGATTCCTTCGATGTTTTTAACTCCAGGTGGTGGGAATGGGAAAACCGAGGTGTCCCTGCTGCCTTGTACAGAACATTTTCATCCCTCAGTTTTGAGGCAGCTCTCAGGGTGATGCTGCATTTCCCACCCAGCTTTCCCAGGATTTTTGAGTTATCCCAGAGCTGCTCTGCCAGGTCCTCCCTCTCCTGCCTGCTCCATCCACCCAAACCTTGCAATGAGGCCCCACGGGCTCTCTGGGAAGCAGCAGGTGATGGACACTCAGCTCCACAAGGGAAAAATTATCAAAAATTTGGATTTATTGCAGCCAATCCACGGGATGGGAGTTCTGCTGCCGGGAGACAATTCCTGGAGAGTTCTCTGGGTGTTTTTCCTCCCAAGACAGTTTGAAAAGCCTGGATTCCCACTGGCTGTGTTATCCCCAATTATCCTGCTGCTGGAAGCAGCAATCTGCCATGCTGGGGCTGTAATTCCATTCCCAGCAATTATGGTGGATGAGAGAGTGATGATTCCAGAGGAAAACAGGATCCAATCCAGCTTGGAAAATCAGGTTTAATTCCTGCAATTCCTGCCTGATCCCTGCCCCACTCTCATGCAATGTTCTCCATGGAGTTATTTTTGCTTTCCTGCTGTGACCAGAGCCAGGGAAAACTTCAGCCTTGATCTGTCTGGGCATTTTTAATTCGAAATTAAAAATTTTAATTTGATTTTAAACGTTTGTTTTTCCTTAGGTTGGGACAATTTTTCAGTCGCTGTTCTGTTAATTCCTGGGTTTTTTTTTTTCGCCCAGGTTTATTTAGGAGTTTTCACAAATGTGAAATTCTAACACCATAACACCTCTGCTATTTATTCCCTGAATTTTTCTGGGAAGCAGGGACAGAGATATATTCAGCTGCTGTGGATGCTGATTTTTTCCTGGATGCTGCTCTGTTAAAACTTGGAATTCTATCAGTGATTATTCCAGGTCTGCATCCCCAGCTCCTCAATTTTAAGCAGAAACCCCAGAATTTAGGGACAATCCCAGGGTGGGGGCTTGGCAATTAAAAGGGAAAAAAAGCTGGATGAGAGAAAATCCCCTGGAGGCGTGTTTGTTATTAATCCCTTAATTAAGAGCCCCAAACAAGGCTATGAGGGATCAATCAGCGCTTCTTAATTACCTTTAATCATCATCTTTAATCACCCTTTGTGGAGGTTCAGGGTCGTGGTGACAAAAGGAGCTGAGGCCAAATCGTGGTGGTGAGGGACAAATTGTCACCTGGATAGGGGAAAAAATTCCCTGTGCTCCTCCAAGGCAGCCAGGAAAACATGGATTTATAGCTGGTCAGTTTGGGTTTTTTTTTCAAGGAAAAATCCCAGAATTCTGGTGGCTGCAAGGCAAAGGCTGGGGGAAGAAAACGTGGAATGGGGATCTGGGTTTGGTTTGCAGATCTGGGGGACTTTGGGACATCAAATCTGGGAATGTCCAGGTGGAGTAAATTCCCTCCTGGAGCTGAAAACAGCAGGGAAGAGTTGGAAGGATTTGCAGCAGAGCCTCAGGAAATGGGACTGGGACATCCTGGCATTGTCCACATCCAGGCTGGAGCAATCTGGGATAATGGGAGGGGCTCATGGATGAGCTTGGAGGTCCCTTCCGACCCAAAGCATTCCAGAGTTCTGTGAATCCCTCCCCAATCCTCTCAGTATGACAGGGAATGTTGTACAGCTCATCCCATGGAACAAAAATCCCGAGGGAAAGGTGAATATTCCCACAAACCCATGGGAAGAGCCCCAAAACGCTGAGGTGACAAAGTGTCCCTGACTCCAGGAAAAGTCTGGCTGCTGAGGGAACCTGGAAGTTCCTCTCTGTTGGGAAATCCAAAAATCCACAAAAAAAAATCAAAAACCCCCACACCTCTCCATGAAAAACACACCCAAGTCCTTCATGAAAAACCCCTGGAATGTCCATGGATGGCTGGGAGAGCCCGAGGCCCTCTGCAAACAGGGATTTGGGGCTGATTTCTCCAGGGGGAGAAGAAATGGGAATTATCCAAAGAAAAGAGTTCCTCTTTCCAAGGTCTGAAGTCCAAAGGTTGTGGAAGGACCAGGACTGAAGTTATTTTGTAATTCCTCCAGTCCTGAATGCAAGGATGTGCACTGTGGGAAAAAGGACTTTGGAAAAGGAAAGGTGTCCTTTCCCATTTTTTAGAGGATGAGCCACACGTGACTGCCCCTCCTGACCTTCCCTGCTGATTCCAGCACTGCCTCTTTCCATGCCTTCCAATTTTTTCCAGGCTCAGATGGAAATTTGGGCTTTTTGGGCCCAGCCTGGATGTGCTGAGCTTGTCTGGGAAGAACTTTCCCAATCCTAAGGATGCAGCTTCATGGATATCAGTTTATAAACCCTTCCTGCCCCATCCTGTGTATTTTTCCTTCCTATTCTTCCCTCCAGTGATCCCAGTGGGGTCACAGCAGGAAAATGGGAATTTCCAAACCCCTCCTATCTGAGAATAAGGAATCTCAGCTTTGGCTTCTCCCAGAATTCCCCCATAAATAACCTGAGATTTGCTACAACACAGAATTTCCAAAGAGGTTGAAGATCAGGATTTAAAATTCCACTTTTTCAGGCAGAACTGGACTTTCCCTGTGTTAATTTATCCAAGCTCTGACCTGCTCCTGTTTAATTTATAAGCAGCTTGGCTGAGCTCTGCCTGCAGCGGGACGTTGGGAATCGCAGGGATGCTCCCAACACCTAAACCCCCAAATATTCCAGCTTCTGCTGCCCCATCCCCATCCCCCAGTCTCCCTGCACTCCCAATTTCCCCCGGTGCATCCCCACCCAGCCACGTGAGACACCTACTCCCCATCTGCACATTCCCAAAGCAGCTCGGCACATTTGTGATTCCTCCCGGGAGCTGCAGGGGCTCCTCCTCTCCCCCAGGTTTTCTCACCCCAGGAGAAAGCCCAGCCACCAACGGAGGTGGCTTCACATTGCTCCTGGAGACAAGGAGCTTTTCCAGGGCTGTGGGCTGGCTGCTTGTGATTCCAGATCCAAACCCCCGGATTATTGTGGGGATCTGATGGTCAGGTGATGGCAGTAAAAATTGCTGGGTGTTTCTTCCACCTTCACCAGGATTTGCTGTGGGATTTGGGGCTTTAAATCTCTGGTTTTTATAGGTGATGTTTCCAAGTCACCTGATGAATTGAGTCCCACTGACAAAAAGGTGGAAAAATATTCCTGGGAATCAAGCTCGCCACAGGAAAGGAGCGTTGGAAATTCTCCACCTTTTTCAGAATGGCTGGTAACATTTATTCCAGCTTCAGATCTGCTCAGCTGTCCTGGAGCTGCCCACTGCAGCTTGGATTTCCTGCAGGAAAAAGGGATTTTTGGGATAAAAAGCAGTTCAGGGTGAGAATAGAACACAAAATATAGTCTTGAGAGATGGGAAAAAGGAGTTTATTCCTTCCCTTCTCTGTGCACACACCTTGACCTGGTGGGGAAGATCTCACACATGATCCTTTCTGTCTTGGAGCTTGGGGATTTTTTTCCAAGGGTTTTCTGTTGTTGTGGGAAGTTTTACTTCCTCCCCTGATCCCAGTTCCAACCCCAACACCTTCCACTATCCCAGATTGCTCCAAGCCCCTTCCAGCTCAGCCTTGGACAGTTCCAGGGATGGGGCAGCCATAGCTTCTCTGGGAATTCTGTTCCAGACCCTTATAGGGAAAAATCCATCACAGCTACACCCAGCCCTAGATCCTGTGAAAATGAAACAGAACCTGGGCTCTGTTGGGATGAGCACGGGGATTCTCCCATTGTGCAAATCCTTTGTTGGGAATTGACCCCACCCCACTCCCCAGCTGAGTAATCCAACCCCAAATCCTGAAAAGAAGAGAAAATAGAAGTGATTGTAAAAGTCCTCTTTGAATTCACTCTTCCTGTCTCTCTTTCCCTTGAATTTTTGAATTTCTGAACTTCTGAATTTCTGATTTTTTGAATTTTGACTTTTCGAATTTTGAATTTTCCTTCTAGGAACAAGATGCCCTTGAAGTTTAATCTCTCTTAAGAGGAAAAACCACCGAGAGAGGAAAAAAACCCCAAAACATGGATCCTCTGTACTTTTCCAGCACGTTCAGCATGGAGGCCTCTCCCGGCGAGGTGAACTCCTCCCTGCTGCCCAACGTGACAGAGAACGGGACGCTCGCGGAGCCGCCCCCGTTCCAGTACATCCACAAGGTGCTCATTCCCATCTGCTACCTGCTGGTGTGCGCCGTGGGGCTGAGCGGCAACGCCCTGGTCATCTACGTGGTGCTGCGCCACGCCAAGATGAAAACGGTCACCAACATCTACATCCTCAACCTGGCCGTGGCCGACGTGCTCTTCATGCTGGGCCTGCCCTTCCTGGCCACCCAAAATGCCATCTCCTACTGGCCCTTCGGCTCCTTCCTCTGCCGGCTGGTGATGACCGTGGATGGCATCAACCAGTTCACCAGCATCTTCTGCCTGACGGTGATGAGCATGGACCGCTACCTGGCCGTGGTGCACCCCATCAAATCCACCAAGTGGAGACGCCCCAGGGTGGCCAAGCTCATCAGTGCTACTGTCTGGACCTTCTCCTTCTTGGTGGTGCTGCCCGTGATCATCTTCTCGGACGTGCAGGAGGACTTCCAGACGTGCAACATGAACTGGCCGGAGCCGGTCAACGTCTGGTCGGCGGCGTTCATCATCTACACCTCGGTGCTGGGCTTCTTCGGCCCCTTGCTGGTCATCTGCCTGTGCTACCTGCTGATCGTGGTCAAGGTCAAGTCCTCGGGGATCCACGTGGGCTCCACGCGGCGCCGCAGGTCGGAGAGGAAGGTCACCAGGATGGTGGTGATCATCGTGGTGGTCTTCGTGTTCTGCTGGCTGCCCTTCTACACCATGAACATCGTCAACCTGATCCTCATCCTGCCCGCCGACCCCGTCCTGGAGGGGCTCTACTTCTTCATGGTGGTGCTGTCCTACGCCAACAGCTGCGCCAACCCCATCCTCTACGGCTTCCTCTCCGACAACTTCAAGCAGAGCTTCCAGAAGGTTCTCTGCCTCCGGAAGGGTGATGGAGCAGAGGATGGAGACCCCGTGGAGCACAGGCAGGAGAACAGCAGCCGCCTGCAGGAGTCCATGCTGACCCAGAGGAACGTGGAGTTCAATGGGCACATGCAGACCAGCAAGGTCTGAGGGCACGGCCCGGCACTGCAGAGTCCCCTGGAGGACTTGGGGACTTCAAGGAGAGCATGGCCTGGCATTGCAGTCCCCTGGAGGACTTGGGGACTTCAAGAAGAGCTCAGTTCATGCAAAAGGAAAATGTGGAGCCCCAGAAGCTCCAAGAAATGTACACAGATGGCTCTTCCCTGCTTTTCCCAGCTGGAATTGCCAAGCTCTCACGGTGTCCTGATGGATCCGATGTCTGGGACCACTTTGGGTCCTCCGGGGAATGATTTCCAGGCTTTGTACCCCTCTAGCAATGCAAACCAACTAAGCCAGCTCTAATTCCCTTGTTGAGCTTGGTTTAAGGCTGCTTTGCACTGCTGGGATCAGCTCCGAGCAGCAAACAGCTCAGCTGGGATCTTTGGGAATTCTTCAAGGGGATTTCTGAAAGGAAAATGAGATTTCTTCAGAGTTTCATGCAAAAAAGGCGCCAGCACTGCTCTGGAAATGGGATCTGATGTGCTGGGTGCTGCCTTTGATTTGTTTTCCTGTCTTTAACCCATCCTAGGCAGCCAGAACAGCCAGGAATCCTTCAAACACAACCAGAAAGGATAAAAAACCAAGATTAGGAAAACATTCTGGAAAGGAATCAGTATAGCCATGACATTCCCACCTTCCCACCCCATGAAATGTGTTGTGACCCCATTATTGTGATGTCAGTGCAGGTGGCCATGGGCTCCTGGGGAGATTCTGTGTCCATTCCTTGGTTCTGAGTGTAAGTCTGGACTCAAAACTGTGTTTTCAGAAATTAAACCCAGCTCAATCCCCTCTGAGTGTAAATCTGGACTCAGAACTGTGTTTTCAGAAATTAAACCCAGCTCAATCTCCTCCTGACTGGTGCAGTTGCCAGGGCAGTGTTTGCGCCTTTGATCCTGGAGGTTTTTCCCAATTTTAATGATTCCATCATTCCGTTTATTCTGCTGGATGTGACACTCACATTCCCAAAGCCAGGAACTCACTGGACACCCTGAGACACAAGCACAGGATGCATCCAGAGCCTGGCTGGGACCATGAGTAATTTACTCCCAGTTTTCTCCCAGCAGCAGGCAGTGCCCACCTGCCTTATGCCACATTCCAAATCCCAGTGCAGCCAGGTTTAACTGATTAATTAATAAAATTAACTTTTCCTGTTGGCTTGGTGTGAGCTGGGCTGTGATTCCCTCAGTTTTCCACCTGAAATGATCTCTCCTGGAAGCTCCAGAGTGGGGAATGACTGGAAGGCTCAAGGTTGGGGCAGGAAAATCTGCTTTGGAAAGAAAAAGGATTCTAATAAATTCAGATTTCTGGGAAGGATCTAAACCCTGGCTTGGGCAGAGCAAAGAACATTTCTCCCCTCCTTCTGTAGAGTTTGATCAAATCCTTGGAATTAACCAAGGGAAGTTTTATCCAGAGGGAACAGACACTGGAAAAGAGGTGGATAAAGCTGAGCCTTGTTTTCCACACGCCCCAGACCAATCCCACCTCTTTTCCCACCCCCCCAGATCAGGATGGGGATCTCAATTCCCAGAAAACAGAAATTCCAGCCAGCTCATCCAACATTCCCATTGGTAATGCTGCAATCCATCCTAATCAAGGAGCAAATTTAGGAAAGCTCTCCATTCCCCAATTCCCAGGAAAATTCCCCTTCCAACCAGCAGCTCCCTGAGAAATTCAGTGCCATGGGAATGCTGCTTTGGAGGAGTTTTTTTTCCTGGCCCAAGGAATTTTTTTCTGGGAGCAGCTCCTGCAGATCATCTCTCCCAGTGCCCCTCAGCCTTTGCTCCACGGAATTCCCTCCCCATCCTAAAAAATCTTTCCTCAGACCCTCTCTACACCTTTGGAAGCTCCGCTGGCTTTTCCCTGAATCCCAAACGCCGTTCCTGGGCTTCTCCTGTCAGCTCGGCAGTGGAATTTTGAGGAGCCAGCTGAGCTGCCAACGCCCCTGCACACATTCCATCAAAACATGTCATCCTTCCACAAAGACTGACAAATTCCCGGGAAAATCTGTCCTCCCAGCCAGCCCTTCCCAGGAAGCTCCAGACAGCATCGACACTCCCCAAATCCCTTTTTTTTTCTCCGCACATTCCAACCCCAATCCCTCAGCCCCAGGGATTGAGTGACATTTTTAATACCTCGACAGACAATCCTTCCAAATTCCAGCTTATTCAGCTTTTCCTTTGATTCATCCAAGGATTCCAAATGTTGGCTCTGCTCTGCTGGAAAAAAAAAAACAAAAAACAACCCACGGGAAGATCATGGAAAATTTGCCTGGTGACCTTCAGGGGGTGGAAAAAATCATTTGGTTAAATAAAAATTAAATAAAATGATAAATAAAAAATAAACTGGAATTTCTGGTTCAGGCTCCAGCTATGAATATTCAATGAGATGCATGGAATAAAGGGAATTCCAGCTGCTGGATTCCAAAGGATGGGAAGGAAGGGTGTGTGGAAAAATCCACTGACTAACCTTTGGGATACAGGAGCAGCTTCCTTTGGGGATTCACTTTTTATTCCATGAAAAATGGAATAAAAAGAGGTTTAATTGAGGGGGGAAAATAATGAATTCAGTTTGGACAAGTGATATTAGGAGACAGCAATTCCAAAGGGCAGATTCCAGATGGGCATCCCAGAGGGATTGGGATTCATGGGCTTCACTGGGCACTTCCTGGGTTTCAGCAGGGTCACCATGGAATCCTCTGGCTTTGGGATCTCCCCTGGCTGTTCCCCAAGGGAGGGAAAACCCAGGAATGTGCCTGAAGTGTGGAATTTATCCTGGGATTTATCAATGGATTGATGTTGGAGTAAGAGCAGGGCACACATGGAATTTTTGCACCTTCCCTCTTTAACTCCCAGTTAAACACAGATCTCTGTTCCCTGAGGTTCCCGAGATGGGATTATCCCTGGCATCCAAACATTCCCTGTGCCACAAAGTCCTGGCCCAGCCTTGATCCATCAGCAGCATCCTTAAATCCAACAAATCCCAATTTCCAATGCCTTTCCCTGCTCCTTGGAACTGCAGCCGAGGCAGGAGCGGCTGATTTCATTCCCAGATTTATTCCCAGGATATTTTATCCAGCTCCAGCCCCTCGCTCACCTGGAATGCCTCAGCAGCTCACCTCACCCTGCCCCTGGTTTTCCTGGATTGTTGATTCCCGCCCGTTTGGGCGATGTTTGGAGAACTCCATGGAAATCCGGCGCTGTTGCCATGGGATGGGCGACGCTCCGGGGTTTCTGTGTTCCCTCTCCCTTTAACACTTAATCCTCCCTATCTGCCCATCACTCCCTGGAAAGCCACAGGAGGTGAAGCTGTCCCTGATGGCTCCCTTCTCCTGAGCCTTTAAGCCCTGGATCTGACCTCGAGCTGGGAGTCATCCCAAATATTGGATGTATCCATTCCCTCAGCCTGGGATGAACCCGCTTTTCCAACAGGAAAAGCAGCAGCCCTTGGAAAAAGCTGGGGATGAACAATCCTGGCCTGTGGGGATGGGAGATAACACAGGAATTTCCGTGGGGATTTGACCCTGGATGCAAACACAGCCCAGGCCTGGAAGTGCAGTGACCTGGGAATTATCAGGGAAAAGTTTTCCCTTCACCTTCCATGGATCACCTCTGCCAGCTGGATTTGAGGTTTATAATCCTGGTGCATCCCTCTGGGATGGGAGATCCAGGATTGCAGCCCCCTCTGCTCCAGAGGATGCCTATTTTATATTCCAGAGGGAGATTTGGGGCTTTTCCTCTCCCTGTTCCAGAAGTTAATCCCACCATGGTTTTCTCTGGAGAATCTGGTGGAAAAAATAATGGATAAAAAAGCCTCCACGGCCTCAATGAATTTATGCACTCTTGGCTTTTCCCAGCAAAACAAAGAATCATGGAATGCTTTGGGAGGGACTTAAAGCTCATCCCATTCCAGCCCCTGTCATGAGCAGGAATTTCCACTATTCCAGGGTGCTCCAAACTCTGGCCTTGGAAACTTCCAGGGATGAGGCAGCAATCCTGGGCACAATTCCTGGGTCCAGGATGAACAACAGAGCCAGGTAGGACAAATTCCATGCACAATTCCTGATTCCAGGAGCCAGGCAGCACAAATCCCGTGCACAATTCCTGCTTCACTGGAGGAGAACAAGAGCTGCCTCCGGGAGCCGTGGTGACAGCAGCTCCCCTGGGCAGGGTAATTAATTAATTATGCATTCCCAGAATTAATGAGAGCATCCTGTTTGCATCCCTGTCCCGTTTTTCCACAGATTCCAGCCCCATATGCCGAGTGCCAGACAGGGCTGACGGCCCCCATCCCACACTTGGAATTCTTTTATTTCCTGACGTGTCTGTGCCTGGCTCTTGACAGGAATCAGAGCATTTCCATGGAATTAATTCATGGCACTCGACGGTGTTTGGATTTTTCCAGCACGTTTTCAGGGAGGGAAAAGCAGATCCGTGGAGTTCTGACCTGATAAAAACCTGGGAGCTGAGCTGGGCCATGCAGACAGAGGCAGGAAATGGGAATGGAGGGGTTTGCATCCCTGGAATTGTGGAATCACTGAGGTGGGAAAAGATCTCTGGCAGCCCTGAGCCCATCCCTGTCCAGGTGTCTTTTCCATCCTGGAAAAATTCAGCATTCTGACTTAAAAGGGATGAAAACACAGAAAACCAGGGGAAAACGATCTGGTGGAGGAATTGTTTTGGATTCTTCCTTGTATGGAAAAACGGAGACAATTCCAATGTGATCCCCTGGGAATTCACAGGCTTTGTGCTGGGTTTTGGATCAGCAAAACCCCAAATCCAGTGGCAATTCCTCAGTTTCCTGCACGTGGAATTTCACTTCTGAAATGGCCTTGGGATGGCTGAGGTTGCAGCATTCCAGCCTGGAGCCAGCAGAGAGGGATTTGCTTCCAGAACGATCCAGAGTGGAAGCAATTCCTTGGAGAGCTGATTTTAATGTGATTTTCCCTGGAAATAGCATTAGGCTGTCATTCCCAATGTCTGGCAAGAATTGTTGGGTGTCCAAATCTCTGCAGCAGCTTTTGGCTGGAATACAAATGCAGCTGGGGAGGAAACATCCACAGGTTTGGGAGTAGGGAAGCAAATCCCTCCTCATCCCAGGGATCCAGCTCATCCTGAGGGGATGAAGCTCTTCCCACAGCTCTGCTTGGGCCAAATCCAGCCCTGCAAGGACACAGAAAGAGTTATCCCCAAAGGAAGGCCCTGCCCCATCAGAATCCCAGGGATTTTCCCTGGAAAACCTGGGAGAGAACATGAAATCTCCCAAAATTAAGCAAGAAAAATGTGCTGAGGGCAGGGAGCACGCACGGATTTTCCGGGTGCTGCTGCCTGGATCTTGCCAGGAAAAATAAAACCACTCTGGAAAATCAGGAGGAGAACGAGGAATCCTCAGGATTTACAGGAACAAAGCAGGGAGCAAGAACAGGGAATCCCTAAATGAATCCCAGCTCTCATTCTGGGGAAGGATGGAGATTCCCAGTCTGTCCAGTCTTTGGGAATTGCCATTCCCAGTCTGTGCAGGGTTTGGGAATTGCCATTCCCAGCCTGTGCAGGGTTTGGGAATTGCCATTCCCAACCTGTCCTGGCTTTGGGAATTGCCATTCTTAGCCCGTGCAGGGTTTGGGAATTGCCATTCCCAACCTGTCCTGGCTTTGGGAATTGCCATTCTTAGCCCGTGCAGGGTTTGGGAATTGCCATTCCCAGTCTGTGCAGGGTTTGGGAATTGCCATTCCCAGCCTGTGCAGGGTTTGGGAATTGCCATTCCCAGCCTACAGGGAGGGTGTGGAAGGCCAAAGTCTCCATCCGAGCTTTTAGCCGGGATTGCTCCCTGGCTTGGAAGCGTTCTCTGTTTGTTCTCCCACTTTCCCCTCCCATCTCCTGCATTTTCTCCCAATCCTTGGGGTGGGATAGATCCTTGCTGGAGTCATTAAATCCCATTCCACTCATCCAGAGGCAATCCATTAGCCTGATTTGTTGCCTGGTTTCCTTATCGGCCTCGATGTTATCTCGCCGTTCCTGTCGTAAATCCAAAGTTTCCTCCTGGAGAGGAAGGGAAGAGTTTGCTCAAGGCACCGGTGCCTGTTGTTATTCCCGAGAAAAATCCATCCAGAGGGATGGAACCACACCCAAACAGGGTCTTTATCCCCAAAACAGGCTGGGAGGAGATGGGAATGAGGGACTGTGGCATTCCCAGGATAGAGGGAGTGGAACAACACAGAGCAGAGGAGGTTTGAGTTGGATTTTAGGGATTCCAGCCTGGGAAAGGGATTTTAAAAGGTGGCAGTGGGAAAATCTTTGGACATTCAGCTTTGAGAGATTCCAATTAATTCCCAAAAAACCTCAGCAGGTTGAGGTGGGTTTTAGGCCATCGGGATCCTGTGGGCACCCTCTGGATTTTGCCCCTGGAATTGATGCAGATTTCATTATTTCCCTTTTTATCCCCAAAATAGGCTGGGAGGAGATGGGAATGAGGGATTGTGGCATTCCCAGGATAGAGGGAGCTCAACAAGCAGAACAGGGGATGTTTAAGCTGGATTTTAGGGAAATTTCCTTCCCAAAAGGGGTATCCAGCCCTGGAGAAGTGATTTACAATGTGGCAGTGGGAACATTCAGCTTTGACACATTCCAGTTTTTCCCCCAAAACCTTGGCAGGTTGAGATTCCCAATGGTTTTTAGGCCACTAGGGATAATTTGGATCCTGTGGATCCCTTTGGATGCTTGGAAAGGTCATTGTGCCCCTGGAATCGATGTGGATTTAATGATTCCTCTGCTCCTGGCACTGGGATGAGTCATGAAGGCTCAAAAATCCAAATATGTCCCCTGGAGATGTGTTTATTCAGGGATGAAAATGGATTTTTGCTGCTTCCCAAGAGAAAGGGACTTTTCTGGAATTCTGTGGATTGAAAACGTTCTGGGCGTGATTTTTCCAGCCCTGGCAATAATCAGGGAATATTTAATTGCAATTTTAGTCAGCACAACAAATGGGAAAGAGCCAAAATTGTGGGAAAACTGCTGGAATCTGTGAGGAATGAGGAATTCCTGATCACCTTAGAATGCTCCTGCTCTACCACAGAGCTCCTGCCAGCAGCACATCCAACTGGGAATTCTTTTTCCAACCTAGGGATGGGACAGGGAGGATTTAGAAATAGGAAAAGGAGGGAAAAAGATGTGGAGCTCTCCAATGTGGCTTTAAAATAGTGGAAATTTCCCAGATTTTCTTTTCAGGATGCAGGTTGATGGAAGCAGGAGCACGCTCGAGGTTTCAAGGCTTGGGATCCATTTTTTTCTGGAATTTGCTACTTAAAAGTCCCTATTTTCAGGAAAATTGTGAGATCTTAAAGATTTGGGATTGATTTAGAGGAAAAGGAGTTGGTGACAGCTTCCTTTTGGGAATTCTTGGGATTAAAGGAACTAAAATTGCCCCCAGACACTTTTCCAGGGTCAATGTGGTGCTTTTAGCTAGGGAATGCAGAAAAACTCATGGAAAAACTTATGGAAAAGAGAGAAACAACCCCAGGTACTGAAAGCAAAATCTTTATTTCAGCTACTTTTCCCAAAGCTGGGGAAGGTGAAATCCACGGAAGAGTTTTCCTGGCAAGAATTTCCCTGGATTCTTCGTACAAAAGGTTTGGGAAGCAAATGAGAGACTGGGAGAAAAGAGAAGAAGGAATGGGATAAAATGAGGGGGTTTTGCTGCATGCACCATGGTTCTATCCATAACTTTTTAGGAAAAAAAACCCAAATCCCTAAAAATCACTGCTTGAAGAAAAGTTCATTTTTCTTCCCCATTTTTCCTCCATTTTCCAGAAATGATGGTGCTCCAAGATGGTAATTTCTGGAGAAAAAAACCCAAATCCCTAAAAATAAAAAATTTAAAAAATCTTTTTTCTTTCCAGTTTTTTACCCCATTTCCCAGAAATAACGGTGCTCCAGAATGGGAATGTCCAGATGGGAGCACAGCCTGAAATCCCAGCTTGGCAAATTCCAAATTCCCACCACTTTGTTCAGTTGGGAAGCGCACTCCCAGGCAGGTTGGATGTTTTCCTGGGAAGTTTTTTTCTGCAGCTTGTGGTTGCTCTGTTTCCCTGGAAAAGCTTTCCCAAATCCATGGGCTGTTATTGCTCTAATTCCACCATTCTGCTGGAATCATGGAATATGACACGGAATGGAAGCAAACTGGAATTCGGGATTAATTCCTGTGCAAAATATTGATTTTAATGCCAAAATTCCTCCCTGAGAGGAACCAAGCTGGTGCTGCTGAGGGGGGAGGCTCTAATTAGCTGAGATTTTTGCAGGAATAACAAAATTCCTTAATTAGCACCTGTATAACTGCTCTTGTCCTTAGGGATAATTATTTTATCATAATTATATCCTAATTATTACAACTCTTTCTCTAAAGCACCGCAAAGGAGGGAAATTCTGCTGCCAAGTTGGCAAATTTTTGGAGGTGTTCCTGAGGGGCCTCACAGGGAGCTGTGAATCTTCTGGAATTTTTGTGCAGATGGAACAGCCACCTTTGTCCACACAGGGGTGGAAAAACAACCCTTCCAACAGGGGCTAAAAATATTCCAAATGGAATGGGCGATGCAGGGAAAGAATAGAAAATTTTGCTGCCAACTTGGCAACTCTTCAGGGATGTTCCTGAGGGGCTACAAAGAGAGTTGGAAAATTTCTGGAATTCTTGTGCAGTTGGAACAGTTCCCTCCATCCATAAATGAGTGGAAAAACCACCCTTCCACGGGCTACAAATATTCCAAATTGAATGGGAGATGCAGAGAAAGAAGGGAAATTTTTGCTGTCAAATGGACAAACTCCAGGGATGCTCCTGAAGGGCCACAAAGGGAGCTGGGAACATTCTGGAATTCTTCCATGGCTTGGATCCACACAGATGTGGAAAAACAACTCTTCCAGGGCCACAACCATTCCAGATGGAATTTGAGATGCACTTCTAGAGGGAAGACACTTCTGGGTGGCCCAAAGCTTTACCCTGGAGCTGAGGAACTCCTACTCCAGGGCGGGTTTGATCAGGTGCCCGTTGAAGATGATGTAGACATCCGACTCCTCGCTGTAAATGGCATTTTCCCTCTCCCTCTTGAACATCCTGATCCAAACCTCATCCCCTTCCTGCAGGTCCAGCATCAGGCTCTGGCTCTGCATGATGCTCCTGTCACTGGGCTGGGCGTACAGGATGGCCATGGCCTCCTCATTCTTCATCAAGTGCACATAGGTCTCCTTGAAATTCCAGGTGTGCACGTTGAGGCTGAAGTAGTAAATCCCCGGGACGTAGCAGAAGAACTTCCCGGAGAACATGTTGAAATGCTGGTAGAGGTTGACGAATTCCGTGTCGAAGGTGACGTGCTGGAAGTAGTCGGAGCTGTGCAGGGGCTTCCGGCGGCCCACGGAGAAGGCGGCAAAGAGCTGCTTGCAGGAGTGGCCCTGGGGGCCGGGCTGGCCCTTCTGGCCCTTCCGGCCACTCAGCCCGCGGGATCCTCGCTCTCCCGCCTTCCCGGCTGCTCCAGGGAATCCCCTCTCGCCCATCTCGCCCTTCTCGCCTGCCAGGAGGAGGGAAAAATGCATCAAGCTCAAGGATGGGAAGGTCAGGTTGCAGGAATGGTCTGGAGATAAGCAGCAGAGGAGCTGCTGGGGCATTTGCTGAACATGGGAATATCTATCAGATATCAGCACCTTCCCAGGTCCCAGAGAGATTAATCTGGGAATCTTGGTCAGATATCAGCAGCTTCCCAATTCCCAGAAGGATTAACTTTGGACCATGTTTGGGCACCACCACATTTTGGGGACCCCTTGACCTTTCTTTGAGCACCCCTTGACCTCGTTTTGGACACATTTTGGGTATGACAACCTTTCAAGCACAAGATGACTTTTGGGCACATTTTGGGCACATTTTGACCTTGTTTTGGATGCCCTTTGACCCTGTTTTGGGCACCCCCATGTTTGGGGCACCCCTTAACCTCATTTTGGGCACATTTGGGCATGACCACATTTTAGGCATCCCTTGACCTTTGCTTGGGCACATTTTTGGACACCCCTTGACCTTGTTTTGGCACTTTGGGACACATTTGGGCACCCCTTGACCTTATTTTGCACACCTTTGGACACAACCACATTTTGGGCATCCCTTAACCTCGTTTTGGGCACAACCACATTTTGGGCACTCCTTGACCTTATTTTGGGGACTTTTGGGCACACCTTGCCCAAAAGTTCTTGACTTGTGAGTTCTTGAATCTTGTTCTTGAATTTTGAGCTGAATTTTGCTGTAGGGAAGCACCAAGGAAGAGCAGCAAGGAAAAGGCTGGGACCGAGCTGCACCCACCTTTGAGGATGGTGATGTCGATGGTGGGCTGGATTTTGGGCACGGAATATTCGGGATAGCCGCTCATCCTGGCGGACCTTTGGGAGAAGATGGACACGGGCTGCTCCGAGGGCCCGCAGCACCTCACGCACGCCAGGCGCCGCCTGGGCAGCGCCTTCTCCGGCTGGGATCCATCATTCCCAGCGGAAAGCAGGAGCAGCAGGATCACGGCCCTCATCCTCGGGAGCAGCTGGAGAGGAGAGGGAACACAAACCATTAACGGGGCGATCCCAATCAGGGCCACCTGGCGAGTGCTTTCCTTGGGGTTAATTATTAACGGATCCCAGAGTGGCGCCGGAGCAGGAACGGTGCCCCTCGGAGCCCTGGAAAAGGCGATTCCTGGCTGGAATTACCTGTGACAGCTGCCGAGACACCAGGTCAACAAAAGGATGGGAAAAAAAAAATCCCAAGCCAAACAAAACCTGCTGGGAGCAGAAACGCCGCTGGAAAAGCTCTTGGAATGACTGCTACGGGAAATTTCTGGGGAAAAGACAAATATCCCAAAAAATTCAAAATTAAGGGTGAAACATGGAATTTTATTTAAATACAGAGACAAAACCTGATTTTTTGGGGGAGGAAAAGCCCAGAAGACAAACAAAACCAAAAGAAATCAAAAACATTTATATCGTTAAATGTTCTCCGGCAGCCTCTTGCTGGTGACTTCTTTCCATGGTTTATCCATTCCCATACTCTCTTCCAGTCGGAATTCCTGTGTGTATTTTGCAGTTTGATTTTCCCATGTGTGGAATGGAAACCCAAAGAGCTGCACCAAACTGGATTTGCTCAACACAGACCCTGGGGTTTGGGAATCCTTTGTTAGATTTTCATCTCTCTGATTTTCTTCTGATACTGGGAGAAATCCAGGGGAAAAAAATGCCTCATATGGGGAAAAAAGAGGAATTTTCTCTGGCTCCTCACTGACCTGTTCCTAAGGAAAATTTGAGCTGGTTCTGGGAGAAATACAGGGAGAAAATTCCTCTATTTTCTGCATCTAAGGCATTTTTTCCCTGGATTTCTCCCAGAATCAGCTCCAGTCCCTCCCTAGGAACAGGTGAAAAGAAGAGGAATTTTCTCTGGCTCCTCACTGACCTGTTCCCAGAGAAAGACTGGAGCTGGAGATTGGCCACTCATTCCCATTCCATGTGTAATTAGTGTCATTCCACTGATTGCAGTGGAGCCTCATCCAGGACAGATTTCTTGGATCGATGCCTCCGTGGATCTTCTCCAAAGTCCAATTAGTGAGATGGACTCGAGCTGACCCTGGACGGGAATGGCTCCTCTTCCACCAGCTGGAATTCCTGGAATAGGTCGGGAAGGGGGTGCTGGATGGCCTGGATTCCATTGGAAATCCAGGATTCATGGATTTCATTCCATGGACACCCAGAGGGAGGGAAGGAGGGAGAACTTCCAGCCTTGGAGTTGCTTCCCTGGGAGCAAAATGAGCTAGAGGGGGAAAAAAGGAGGAACAAGCTGTCAGGAGTGGGATTGGACCAGCATTCCTGGGAAATGTTTTCTTCCCATTCTTCTCTGCTTCAAAAGAAATGTCAGTCACACCTTTCCAGCCTCTTGGAATCCCAAGAAATCTTTATTAGCAGGAAAATAATGACTTTCCCTCTGAGAGCAGGGAATGTTTTGTCCTGAAATCCATCAGATCTGGAAATACCTTTGGATTTGTAACTGTACCTCATTCCAGTGGCAGCTGGAGGAGGGATCAATCCCCCTTTTCCATCAGCATTCATGGCTTGAATTCCATGTAATTAAATCCTTTCTAATTTCCATTAATTTTTAAAGCCATCTTTCAGTTTCCAACTGGGAATGGAAGCACAGGAAGATTAAATGTGCAGAAAATCCTAAAAAACAGCCCAGGATGAACTTGATGGTCTTGGAGGGCTTTTCCAGGAATTTCAGGAATTCCAGGTTTCCCTGAGCCACGCTCTGAATTCCTGCTGATATTTTCCTTCCCATTATTCCTAGGGCTCCACTTGGAAAAGAAATCCATGACTATCCTTGCTTTAAATTCACGGACAACACCAGGCACTGCTCCTTTTAATTCGGGACAAACCTTGATTAAAACCCCACAGTTAAACCCAAAACCTTGATGGAAAACTCGCGGATGTGCCAGCTCAGAAGCTCGGCACCATTCCAGAAATATGGAAAATATTCCAGTTGTGCCTTTTTTACCTTTTATCTCCTCTCCAGCCTGAAGCTCCTCACGGCTCCGGAGCTCCTTGGATCGGGAGCAGCAGGAAACGAGACACCCTCAGGGCTGGGATTGTCCGACACTGCGCTTCCTCTTGGAAAGGATTTCCCAGGATTTGTTTTATTTTCTCCCCCAGGAGGATCTAAAATTTCTTAGTGGGCAGCTCCTTGTGGAAAAGCCCAAAACACTGGAGGATTTTGTGCGTTTTCCAAGGAAAATGCTGCCGGATTCTCGTGCTGAGCTCCGGCAGCTCCTGTCGGACAAAATATCCCGGAGCTCCTTCAGGAGCTGGGCTGTGGCAGAAGTGGTTTGAGAACTCCCAGGCAGGAATATTTGCATCCTAAAAGGGAAGTGGGTCAGGAATTCCCACTGCCTGTTGTGGTTGGAGGATGAGCGAGGTCCTTGTCCCGGTGTTTATCCAACCCTGGGATGATGGAGAAGAGGGGCTGGACGTGCTGCTGGAGCTGCGAGAGAGGCAGGAATGGAGGGAAAAGCAGGATCCAGCCATGGAGAGATCCAGGAGTGGAGCTGCAGCTGGATTTGCAGTGCCTGGGTGAACATTCGGCCGGGAATTTGCAGCTCCTTTTCCAATTATCTGGTTTATTTTTAATTTTCTGGTGCTTTTTGAGCTTGAGTCCATTCCAGTGGGGATTAATCCCTGAATTCCTCCATCCTGGGAGGAGCCAGCCCTGGGCAGCAGTCACTGGGGTGATCACCTGCTGGGAATTCACCAGGAATTCACCAGGAATGGGAAGAGATGAGGTTCCCAAGGAAATATCCCTGCACCCCTGGGGGATTGGATGGATTTAACAAAATTCCATGGGGGTGCTGGGGAAGGAGAGGCTGTGCCTGGATGGAGACACTCCTGAGCAGATGGAATTCCTGCAAATTCCCAAGGTTCCAATCTGCCCTAGTAGGAGGATGCTCGTGATTCCCAAGGGAACAGCTTTTCCCTTTTTCCTTCTCTTTATCCCGGGATTCCACCCTGCCCTGGGACAAGGAGCAGGAGGAGGTTTGTGATTCCCAAGGGAGCACGGACAGGGAGCAGGAGGATGTTCCCGATTCCCAAGGAACAGCTCTTCTCTCTCCTTCTCCGTGTCCCTGCCCGCACCTCTGACTCCGGCAGTGTCCTGGAATTGTCCCTGCTCCAGGCTGGGCGGCTCCCTGGCAGAATTCCCGGCTCCCGAGCCAGCCCAGGCGGTGATTCAGCAGGAATTACAGTAAAAGTCATTCCCAGGGCAGCTTCTCCCGCAGGACAAACCCCCCTGATGGAAGCGGCCGGCACCGATCCCTCCTTCACCCTTCCCGATGGAAAAGCAGCTTTCCCGGGATTTGCCAGTGCTGGGAATCCAGCGAGAATTCGGGATTGTCCCTTAAGAGGGTCTCGGGTGGGATTTTCCCCCAGGATGCGGTGCCTGGATCCTGCCCGGCCACGCTCCCATCCCGGAGCGAGCAGCACATTCCAAAGGGCTGGAGAAGCGAATTCCCTGGAAGTTTCCACTCCTGTGGAGACTCCGGGAAGCGGCTCCTTCCTGCCCCGTGTCCCCCGGGCACAGCGG
This sequence comes from Peucedramus taeniatus, assembly GCA_013400575.1. NCBI lineage: Eukaryota > Metazoa > Chordata > Aves > Passeriformes > Fringillidae > Peucedramus > Peucedramus taeniatus. The sequence goes on along the minus strand of WBNO01006397.1, from coordinate 109,741 downwards.
ATCCATCCCCATCCCACCGGGAGCAGCATCCTGCTGGGAAAAGCTCCGTCCTGGGGTGTGCAGGGTGGATAACGGGACAGGGAATTTTAATCGGGACAAATTAAAGCCAGCCCAGCACTTCCAAACCCCCTCATTCCTGCTTTTCCCAAGGAATCTGCTCAGCACGGTGGGAATGCTCTGTTCCCACAGGGGATTTGATCCTTTTATCCCGATCCCTGTAACTCACCTGGTCCCTCAGAATCCCTGGATTTTCCTTTCTTGCTGTTCCTCAGCTGCTGCTGCTGCAGCTCTCTGGGCAGGCTGCAGCTTCCGTGCTGGGATCCAAGAGAAACACGGAAAGTCAGGCTGAATCCTTAGGAAACCTTGGCAAAAGGAATTTTTTCCCTGGTTTTCTTTGCTTGCACCAACTTGTGCCGGGCTCCCGCGCCTTTGTCCCGCTCCGGTTTCCTCGGGATTCGCTGCCAGTCTGGAATTCCGCAGGGCCTCTCCCAGAGATGGAAATAAAAAGTGAAAAAAAAATGGGATTAAAAAAAAGGATGAAAAAAACTCCACCACAGAACCCAAAACCACATCCAGAGCTCCAGCCAAGAGGGAAAGTGCTGGGATCACATGGAAAGAATTTTTCTTTGGGACTTTTCGGCATCTTTTTAAGCGGGAGAAAGGGAAAAAGGGAAACAACGAAGGCACAATAAAATCTCTGGGATTTGTGCATGAGCTAGAAAAGCGGGAATGGCTTTAAGGTGAAACAGGAGAGATGTAGATGGGATATTGGGAAGGAATTCTTCCCTGGGAGGGGCTGGAATGGATTTTCCAGAGAAGCTGTGGCTGCCCCTGGATCCCTGGGAGTGTCCAAGGCCAGGCTGGATTGGGCTTGGAGCAGCCTGGGATGGTGGGAATTGTCCCTGTCCATGGACGTGGATCAGCTTGAAGGTCCTTCCCAACCCAAACCATTCCAGAATTCCATGATTTTTGTGCCCACACTTTTTTACCCTTGGTGACTTCCTTGGGAGAAGAACTTTGAGGATTTATTTAAAGTCATGTTGGGCTCTGAAGTTATTTTCCCCTTTCCCTTTTCCTTTCCCTTTTCCTTTCCCTTTTCCATTCCTTTTCCTTTTCCTTTCCCTTCCTTTCCCTTTTCTTTTCCTGTTTCCAACTGCTTCCCATAAATTGCAGGAGGGGTGGAAGATCCAGGTATCCCATGGCATCTCCAGCATCATTCCTTTGTAGGGATGAGAAATAAAAGGGAATCTTGGATCAGCCTGGGAACACCAGGAGGGAAAGGGGAGTTTTATCCTCTCTGTTCCTTTCCCATTCCAGGTTTAAACATTCCCTTCCCTGGAGTTTTCCTGATCCATGGGAGCTCCCAGAAATTCCTGTCCCGCCCCAATTCCCAGTGCTCCCAGTGCTCCCAGTGCTCCCAGTGCTCCCCACAGCTCTGAGCCCTGCAGCAGAGGCGGGGCTGTTTCCATGGAAAAGCTGACACAGCTCTGGAACAGCTTTTCCAAATAAAAGAAGGAAAACAACCTTTAAATCCATGGGTGGAGCTGGGATAAATAAGGGAAAAAAGTCCTTGGTGGATGAGTTTTGTCAGGAATGGTTTGGAATTGGTGGGGTTTAATGAAATGAGCAGGTGATGATTTTTTTTTAATTAGAAAAAGGATTTTTAAATAGAAATAAATTCAAAAATTGAAAAGAAATATATTTTTATAAGGAAAATATTTTATAAGTGAAATATGGATAAAATAGTTTTATAAATAAAATATTTTTATAAAGAAAAGGTTTTATTCATGAAAATATTTTTATTTTAAAAATGTTTTCCTGCTGTCCTGGCATGATCCCGAGCAGGATCCAGCTCTCCATGGGGCACCCTCTGGATCCTGGCTCTTTCAAACTCTCCCAGGCCAAAAAAATCTGGAATTTGAGTGGGCACAGCTCTGCTTCCACAGGGGCCGAGGCAGCTGCCAGGAGCTTCCACACATGGAGAGGAAAACAGGGACTAAACTGAAGAAAAAAGAGGATTTGGAGGTCTGAAAACCTGGAAAAATGGTCCCAAACTGTCCAGGAATGGTCCAAATGGGAGCTTTTAATTTAGTCTGGATTTTATGTGAGCAGTGCTGGTGTCTCCAGAATAAACAGGATTTTGCCTCTTGGAATGACAGCTTGCTTTTTGGGAATAATAATCCCATTCAGGGAAGGATATTCCTGTTTACACAGTGGATTTATAGAGCTTGGATTTTGTCCATGTGGGAGAAAAAAAAAAGACAAAAATCAATGCAGAAAAATGAGGAATAGGGAGTTCAGAAAAGAGGGAACTCAACAATATCCAGGTTAGAGAAGAAGCTGAGAAAACTGGGAATGTTCTCCTGGAGAGAGGAAGGTTTGGACACCTCAGAACACCCCTGGAGGGGCTGCAGGGAAGCTGGAGAAGGAGCTGGAGAGGCAGGAAAAGTGGGAATGGCTTCACAGCTGGAAAACCTCCTCATGATTCCCCAGCCTTTGGAAATCCAGGGAAAATCCAGGCAAACAAAGATTTAACCAAGGAGCTTCTCCAAGGAGCTCATGGTCTAAATTTGTATCACAAACAGTGGGAATGTGGGATTTGCTGTTGCTTCTTGGAATCTTTGATTTAATCCATGGGAGTTTTTTATCCGAGCTGAGTCTCATACGGAATTTTGGGCACCAGCAGTTGTGCTTCACATGGATTTAAAATATTCCCAACAAAATAATGGGGCTGATTTTATATTTGTCTTTTCCGGGGCCTGAAAACCCAAAGAATTCCTGCAAACTGGATTTGGAGCATTGCTGGATGCTCAGTGCCAGGCAGCAGCACGGGAGGTGTCCTGGATGAATCCCACAGCTCCTGCTGGAATTGTGTCCCTCATTCCCATGGATAATCCCGCAGCTCCTGCTGGAATTGTGTCCCTCATTCCCTGGGAGAATCCCACAGCTCCTGCTGGAATTGTGTCCCTCATTCCCTGGGACAATCCCACAGCTCCCCTTGGAATTGTGTCCCTCATTCCCTGGGACAATCCCACAGCTCCTGCTGGAATTGTGTCCCTCATTCCCTGGGAGAATCCCACAGCTCCCATTGGAATTGTGTCCCTCATTCCCTGGGAGAATCCCACAGCTCCTGTTGGAATTGTGTCCCTCATTCCCTGTCCCTCCAGATGGACACACCTGAGGCTGGGTTCATTCCCAAGGAGCTGCATTCCCATCCAGCCTCCTGGATCCTCAAAATTATTGGGAATAGTCTGATGGGATTTCACCATCTCAGGGAGGGTTTGAACCAGGGCACAAACCCTGCTCACCTCCACCAGCATCCCAAAAGTTCCTTGGGTTTTACATTTAATTTTTTGCTCTTTTAAATTCCTGAGAGGACCAAGAATCCTGGAGGACTGAGCTGATCTTGTGAAGGAGCTTTTCCCAGGCAAGTTTTCCAAACCAACTGCAAGGCTCGGTGCAAAAGGGATTTTGTGGAGCAGCTGGAGCTCCTTTTTCTGTGGGAACAGCTTGAGCTGGAAGGTCAGGGAAGATCATTGTGCTCCCGAGGAAAGGGAGGTGGGACACGCCTGGAGGAGCACGGGGAGGGCACAGCTTGCCCTGCCACGAGTCACTGCTGGGCAGCCAAGGGCACCTCGTCCTGCAGCTCCAAAAATAGGAATTCGTGATAGGACAAGGGGGAATGGGTTTGACCTAAAAATGAGTTGGTTTAGATGAAATATTAAGAGGTTTTTTTACAGTGAGGCGGGGGAGGAGCTGGCACAGATTCCCAGAAAAGCTGTGGCTGCCTCATCCCTGGAATGTTCAAGGCCAGGTTGGATGGGGCTTGGAGCACCCTGGAAGGTGCTGGGGTTGGAACTGGATGGGCTTTAAGGTCCCTCCCAACCCAAACCATTCCCATTCCATATAAAATGGAATCTTGTGCTTTCCTAAGGGAAATTCCTCCTCCTGCCTGGTCCAGAGCAGAGCTTGGCCATGAATTCCCATTGTTCCTCCCCAGCCCCGCCAGGTTTTTTAAGGGAGGTTTTGGCCATAATTTCCAGGGTTTTTTTTACTATAATTCCCAGGAAGTTTTTGCCATCATTCACAGGAGATTTCTCCATAACTCCCAAGAGGTTTTTGCCTAATTCCCAGGGGGATTTTGCCATAATTTCCAGGAGATTTTTACCATAATTCCCAGGAGGATTTTACCATAATTCTCAGGAGGTTTTGGCCATAACTCCCAGGAGATTTTTTTGCCATAATTCCAAGGAGGTTTTTGCCATAACTCCCAAGAGGTTTTTGCCATAATTCCCAGGAGGTTTTTGCCATCATTCCCAGGATTCTCCTGCAGATGGCTGGGCTGGGTTTGCCCTGTTTTGTGCAGAGCTATTCCCTGTGACACAGCAACATGTGAGGAACAAGGAACAGCACAATGGAACCACTGGATTTTCCATTGCACAGATCCATCCTCGGGGCAAAAAGTTCCAATTTTCAGCCCCTAAAGCCAGATTCAAACATTTCTATAAATCCAGAAAGTATTTCTATGCAACTCCTCTTCCCACATTTTTCCCCCATGATTGAAGGACTCTCACTAGAAATAAATGATGCTTTTTGTGAGCTGTCTATTCCTGATAAACGCTTGCCAGGAAACACCTTCCTCACCCAGCTCTTTTCCCTCAGTTTTGAAAGGGAATTTGTGGGATTTGCTGCTTTACCCAAACCTCCAGAGCAGCTCAAATAATTGTCTTTTTTTTTGGCACAGTTATTTATCATCATTTCCATTCCTGCTGAACCTGAGAATTTCCAGGCAGTTGCACAAAGCAGGGGCTGAAGTTGGCAGCAAAAAGAGGGAAATAAACCAGGGATAATTCTGAATAATCCCCTGAAGTGATTGGCACGGCTTTGGAGAGAGCTGGTGCTGATCACCACTCCAAAAAGTGCTTTCTTAATGCTTTAAAATCATTTATTCAGGCAGGGTTTGTCTGATCAAGTGGGAATCAAAAGCCACTGGTGGGTGAAGGATGGTCCGGCTTGGAGTGTTCCTGAGGGGACAGCAAATGTGGGATGTGGGGATTTATCCTAGGAAAAAATGATTTTACTTTGTTCTTTGTAAGTGCTGCATGAAAACTCTGCAGCTGGACCCTGGAGATGTTCCCAAACCAGGCCCAGACCAGAAACCAAACTGGGCCCCAAACTAAACCCCAAACCAAGCCCTAAACCAGGGCCCAAACCAGGCCAAATATGGCCCCAAACCAAAACCCAAACCAAGCCCTAAACCAGGGCCCAAACCAGGCCAAAACAAGGCCCCAAACCAAACCCCAAGCCAGACTAAAACCAGTCTCAAAACCAGAACCCAAACCAGGCCCCAAACCAAGCCCTAAACCAGACCCAAACCAGGCTTCAAACCAAATCCCAAACAAAACTTTGTTCCAAGTCTTAATTTATAAAAAAAAACATTCAGTATTAACTTTCTGTCCTATTGTAAGAACATCAAATGTCCCAAAAATAACACAAATTTAAAATTAGCCTCATTTCAGTCTAATTTTTGATGTAAGGTTGGCTTGGGAAGATCAGGGTTGATAAGGAGCAGAAAAACTATTGGAAAAAGAGGGTTGAGTTCTCAAAAGAGTTCTTAAATTTTCTAATTATGTTTTTATTACTAATTAGTTAGTCTAATACTAATTATTTATTGCTAATTATTAAGCCAAATCCCTTGTTTTTCATATCCTGGGAAGGACAACTCAGGAGATGACACCACTAGAGGCCACTCTTGCATTTTAGGAAAACAATTCAGAAGGAAATCCTGCTGTTAATTCCATCATTTATTAATTTTTTAAAGGAAGCCTTCAGTGGTTGCTGACCCTGCAGCTAAAAAAATGGATTTTATTTGTTTTTTTTTTCCCAAGGGAATTGAGGTGCCATGAGCCTCTTCCACTTTGTCTGGAGGAATCAAATCCAAAGCCGGAAATTGGGGAATTCTGGAGTCAACCAAAATTGCCACAAAAGCTTAAAAAGTAGGAATATTTTACATTTCGCAGATATCAGGATTTTCCCATTGATGTTATCCCCTCTCTCCCATCTCTGCTGGGTTTCCACATCTCTCTCATTTTCCAGGTTTGCTTTAGAGGACATTCCAGGAGTGTTCCCAGCCCTGGATCCCAGTCCCACCATGCGGTCACCCAGATGGGCTCAGCCTCCTTCTCCTGCAGGATAAAAAGTCACAGCAATTCCAGAACAGTTCCCCTCTAACAAACTCCCCCCTGGGAGCCCCTCAATCCCATTTTTCCACGCAGGGATTGGGACTGAGTTGCTCTCCCAGCACCTTCGAGGCAGGTGATGCTGATTCTCCCAAGATGCTCCTCCTCTTTCATCAATTCTTCTTCTCAAACTCCAAATTGTTCCTGATTTTATCCTGGGGTGAGTGACAGGTGAATCTCTCCCAGGAAAACATGTTGTGATCCCCATTCCCATCTTGGAAAAAGCAGCAGCTGGAAATGCCTCTCCACCCTTGATGTATCAAAAATCAATTTAATAACCAAACACCACCTGGATATTTGGGCTGGGAAGCAAAGCAATAAAAAAATCTGATCCCTGAGGAAGAAGCAGTTTGGATATTCAGCTGGATTTTTGTGGATGTGCCACTAGAGGGGAATAAAGTTCCGTAATATTTCCCAGATTTGCACTGAAAAACCTTCTGGAATGCGGGGCCTGGAGATGCCAGCCCCGTGTGGATGTCACTCTTTATCTGCAACAGGAAAATAATCAATGTTTTAATTGCAATTATCCCAGGTGAAGGAGAACAAATCCAAGGATTCCCCACCCTGTTAACCCTGACTCCTAGAGCGGGTGATAAACGAAGGAAATGTGCCCTGATAAGGCCTTTGCTGATAACGTTATCTCGGAATGGAGTGTTTGGGATAAACATGGGAAAAACACATGTCAAACACAGAGGGATTCCTTCCAAACTATCCATCATTTCCGTGGTGAGCTTCCCAAATGAAGGAATCCTCTCCCTGCAGTCTGTCTGGCAATGGCAAAGGTTGATAACGTGATTAAGGCATTATTAATTAGGGAGGCATCACTCATTTGCAATAATCTGGAGGCGTTGAAGCTGACGATCATTAATTAGGATGCTCTGGAGGAAACATGCAGGAAAGAAAAGTAGGAGAGGGTTTGGAATTCTCTCCAGAACACGAGTTCCCAGATGAAAAGGAAAGGGTCAGAAAATTAGTGATTTAATTAATTAAGAGGAAAGCTAAGTTATCTGGAATGAGAATGACGGGAAGTTTTAATACTTCTGGAGGGGTTGGAATACAGGTAATGCCAGCAGAAATTGGGATTTGGCAGGGATTTGAGTGGTGGGGTGGAAGGATTTTGGATATGGAGAGGGGAGGACACATCCCATGGAATGGACTTGGAGCTTGGGAGATCTCAGGGACTGAGGAGGAAAACTCAGAGAAAGGGTTCTCCAAATCCTGCAGTCCTGGTGTCCCTCCTCCAGCTGCTTCCCAACCCTTCATCCCAACTTTTCCTCCTCTCTTTAACGTGCTCCAAGGAATGTCAGGAGGGAGGGAATGCAGTGTCCTCACTGGATTGGCAAAAACAGGAACTCTCTGTGCTTGTCTGGATACAAAAATCACGGAAAAACCCAAAGGGATGCTCCTGAAGATCCAGTTGATTTCTCCAGCAAAATGTCAGCTTTTTTTCCCCCAGGACCATGGGAAATCCTTGTTGCTGGAGGCACAAGTGGAAGTTCACTGGGAGATTTGAAGGGAGGAACAGGAATGATCTCCTGGATTTGGTGCAAGAGGAACTTGGAGTTGAATTCCTCTCTCCTCGGTGTGTGATAAAGCAGCAAATCATCCCTCAGTATCCTGAGCTTCCCAAAGGCTCCAGGGTGGAAGTTTGGACCCACAGCCCAAATGCCTCATGGTCTCAGCCCAAAATCTGGGAGATTCCCAGACTGGATGAGGTTGGGATCATCTCAGCCCAACATCAGGTTCCACCTCTAAATTAAACCATCACAATCCAAAGGTCTCCATTTATTCACAGGGAGGGAATAAATAATTCACAACTCTGCTCCAAATCCAGAGGGATTTGTCCCTCCCAAAGCATTTAATCTGAATTTCCAGAGCTGGAAAAAAATCCAAGGGTATACAGACACACCTCCAAATCCTGACAAAACTCCGGCCATGATCAGCTTTCCTGATCCTAAATTCTTTTCCCAACATTTGCACCATAACTGCCTAAAAGCCACAAGTAAAAGGACTCTCTGGAAGTGACACTTGCTCCTTCCAATGCTGGAAATGATCCCTGATCTCCTGCTAAAAAGGGGTGAACTCCTTTGGGATCACCCCAATGGGTGAGGACACATTTTTTGGGACACTGAGTGGCCATGGAGCTATTCTTTCCCAGAGGGCTGAAAAACAGCTGGAAATCAAATCCCAACCCTCAACCAGCCAAGAGTTAATGTTTATCTTCCACCAGAGGATCGGGAAAAGTTGGAGCACCTCGGCTCCGCTCAGGGTGAAGTCGAACTCCCAAACTTTCTCCTAAATTAGGCCCGGCGGGGGCGGCAGAGCCTCCTTGGGGACCACAGAGCTGTGCAGCAAATGATGGCAGCTCCACCAACTCGCGTTCATTATCGGTGTCGCTCACTCATGTCACCTCCACAATTATTTTAGGACCTGTCACCGGGAACATTCTCCCACCAGCAAATGCTTCCCGCTCGCTCCTAATGGGGAGGCTGAAGCTCCCAGCAGAAGCTCCCTCCTCCCTCGCGCTCGCCGCCTTTTCCCAAAAACTCCGGGAAGCTCTGGAGGGAGGGGATGTGGGGCTGTGCAGCTTCCCAAATTCACAGTGAGGGGGAGACGGGATGGACGGGCAGTGCCGGGATCTGGGAAGTGAATCCAGGTCTGTAATGCTGAAATTTCAACCCAGAAAGCCCCAGATTGGAGGGGGGTTAATGCCAGGCTCCCGTGGATGGAAGGGGAGGTGAGGGAAGTCTCCCCTGTTCTAGGGTTGTTATCCTGGTCCTGGTGGCTCGGATGCACATTTTGGAGCGTCCAGGTTTTTGGAATGATGTGGGAAATTGAAAAGCCCTGTGTCACACTAGGACAGGTCCTAAGAGACCCTGCAGCTCCCTAATCCAGCCCCAAAGAGGCACAAGCTGAGGAGGAAATTCCAGGGCTTCACCTGGATGAGCACCAAAGGATGAGGACCCACACTCTTCCTGTGCCCCTGTGCTAGGACTTTTCCCCTCTTTTCCCTTCTTTCCCCCTCTTTCCTCCTATTTTCCCCTATTCTCCTCTTTTTTCCTTTTTGCCATATGGCTGGGAAGCAAAGCAATCTCTTTTCCTTTCTCTCCCCTTTCCCCCTCTTTTCCCCTCTCTCTTCCCATTTTACCCTACCTGGGAAGGATCTGCGTCCATCTCCCCTCAAAGCCCCCCCATCTCCTTCTCTCCCCTGTCTCACCTGTGCTCGTGTCCCCACTTTGTCCCCATTTTGTCCCCACTTTGTCCCCACTTTTTGGCCACCCTACTCTCCTTCCTGGAGCTGGGAGAGGCTCCAGCCCAAGGTGGAGGCTCCGGGGATGAGCCGTGTGTGGGGAGGGAGCAGCTCGGATTAAGTGGATGATGCTGGAAATGAGCCTCGGACAAAGCCCTGAAATGTTGACAAGAGCTGCAGCACTGAGGGGAGGCAGTGATTAATCAGCTGCAGGGCTGGAACTAATCAGTATTTGCAGGAACTTTGGACCTGGGAAGCATTGGAGGAGAAATCCTGGGAATGTTTTCTCCGGGATATTGACAATTTGTAGTGGTATTTTCACAGTTCTATTGGTATCTTCCCAAATTACATCGATATCTTCACAAATTACATTGATATATTCACTAATTACATTGATGTTTTCGCAGATTACATTGATGTCTTCCCAAATTACATTGATATATTCACAAATTACATTGATGTTTTCACAGATTACATTGATATCTTCCCAAATTACGTTGATATCTCCCAAATCTTATGGATATCTCCTCAGCAGGGAAAAGGGCTGATGATTCCTTTGGTGGAAGGGATGTTTTCACGGAATCACAGAATATCCTCAGCTGGAAGGGATCAGAATCATCAAATCCAACTCCTGGCCCTGTCCAGGACATCCCAACAATCCCACCCTGAGAGAGTTGTCCAAAGGCTCCGAGCCTTGGGAATGTGACCATTCCCTGGAATCCTGTTCAGTGCCCCACCACAGAGCCTTTCCCTGATATCCAAGCTTTTCCTGATGCTTTATCCATGCAGGCTCCCCACATCCTCGTCCCAGCTCCATGGCTCTGCATGTGTCAGGATTTCAGGATCACAAGGTTTGGATGCAGCCAGGATGGAGTGAGGTGTGTGGCCCACAGCAACCTCCCTGTGCCAGGATTTCTGTTCCATCCCTCGATTCCATCCCGTTCTCCAGCCAGACATTCCCTGGCTAACCAGGAGCAAAAAGATCAGAGCCCGTTATCAAATTTTCCTTCTCACCAACTTGACCTGGGATGGGGGTTTCTAGGGAAGAACACCCAATTTCATCACTCCACAAACCAGAAAAAAAAAAAAACCAACCCAGTTGCTGGCGAGAAATTTCCATCCTTTTGGAAATATTTCTGGGGAAGAGAATCCTTGGAGCCAAACCAGTGGCCCCATCTTGCCCCCACCAGCACAGACATCCCCAGACACCCCAGCCTGAGACAACAGGTGAAAAGCGAATTCACGGAGAATTTTTCCTTCCTCCAGTTTCCCTTTTCTTCCCCTCCCGCCTTTTCCAGAGCAACACATGGCGAGGGTCATGTAACAACAAGAATTCCCAATGTCAGGCAAATAATTTTTCCATCTGTGGGGTGTTTTTTTCCTGCCCAGTTTATGTTTTTTAACGGAAGTGGCATCTGCGAGGTGCTGGCTGTAAATGATCCCTGCAGGAGCTCTGCTTCATGCCCAGCATCCCATTTTTGGCTGCTCCAGCTGTTGTTCTGGAGAGGGCAGGAATGGGTTCAGCTGACAGCTGCAGGCACTCCGAGAAAAGGAGAGTTGTTTTTTCCTGGTCTCCAGTTGTCTCTCCCTTCCCAGACAACCACAGAGAGGTTTTCCAACAGGCAAAGGTTAAAAATGATGAGGAATAAGCACAAGTGTCCTCTTGGTTTAAATCCTGAGCCTTTTCCCTGATTTACCTGGTTGGGAAATGTTCAGGACACTGGGAAGGTCTGAGCTGCTCTGGGTTGGGAGAATTCCCATCAGGAATGGGATAGGGGAGAGCTGAGGGAAGAAAATCCTCCAGGTTCAGAGTTCAAAATGTTTCTGTGGAAACCAGTTTTGAGCGGTAATAATTAAGGAATTGGTGCTGTTTCCCTGGAAATGGAAACATTTCCATCACTGGAGAGCCCCTGTGGGAGCTGGGAAGGGGATGAGAGGATTGGAGCCCCTCTGCTCTGGAGCCAGGCTGGATAATCCCATTTTTCCCAGGGATTATCCAGCCTGGAGAAGAGAAGGCTCCAGGGAGAGCTCAGAGCCCCTTTTCCAGAGCCTAAAGAGGCTCCAGGAGAGCTGGAGAGTGACCTGGGACAAGGGATGGAGGGACAGGACATCGGGAACGGCTTCACATGGAGACATAGGGAGAGATGGGATATTGGGAAGGAATTCCTGGCTGTGAGGGTGGGCAGGCCCTGGCACAGGGTGCCCAGAGAAGCTGTGTCTGCCCCTGGATCCCTGGAAATGCCCAAGGCCAGGTTGAAGCAGCCTGGGACAGTGGAAGGTGTCCCTGCCATGGCAGGGATGGCATAGAATGATGTTGACATTCCCATGGCTATGCCAGGGGTCACCCAAAGCCCCCTCCATTCCCCAATTCCCATCCTGGGAAATTCCCTCCAGGTGTGGAGGACCTGGCAGAGCTTTCACCCACTGACAAGTCTGAGAAATCCAAGGATTCAAGCTGTGCCACGGGAGGCTCAGGTTGGGCATCAGGAGGAATTTCTCCATGGACAGGCTGGTCAGGCCTTGAAATTGCTCAGGGAAGTTTGGACTGCCCATCCCTGGAGGTGTCCAAGGAATTCCTGGAGGTGGCACTCAGTGCTCTGGGCTGGGGACAAGGTGGGCATTGGGGACAGCTTGGATTTGATGACCTTGGAGGGCTTTTCCAACCTCAAGTATTCTGGGATTCTGGGATTCTAAAACTCTGGAGTTGGGGGTCATCAGCTGTCCCCCCACCCAGCAAAGGAGAGGCTCTGGGAGAGCTCCAGCCACTTTGTGCTCCTACAGGCACCTTCATGGAGATGATTCCCGAGCTTTGCATGGAAAACCTTCCTGCCCCATGGAACAGCTCACCAGCCAGGCCCTGCACCATGACCACATCCAACGGGAATGGCCCATCCCTCCTGGATCAGCCCACACCCAGCAGGATCCTCACCTGGAGCCCTGTGTGGGGGCAGGAGGTGACACATCCCGCGTCCCGCCCGCCGCGCGCTCCCGCGGCGCTTCCATCCCGTTACACAACCCCAAACCTCGCCAGCGGCTCCTTCTCCTTCCAGGCAGGGTCTGATTCCTCCCGAAATGCCGTGTGGAGGTGGGAGCGCTCCTTCCATCGCTTCCCTGCCCACGCTCCTCCTGTGACATCCCACACACGTGGCAATCAAAGCCGGGAATTCAGCCCGGCTTCCCGAGCGCTTCTCCCCCAGCCTGGCAGCGGGGAGCACACGGGAACATTCAGCTCCGAGGTGTCCAGGGGCTCTCTCCTCCATGGGAATGGCAGATGGAATGATTTGGAATCTGGGTACAGGAGGAATATTTCCCCTCAACATCAAAAATCAAAGATAATTTGTTTATTTTTCCTACATTTGTTTATTTTTTTCCAGATCGTGGAAGGATCATTCCCTACCTGCTAAAATCCTGGGAAAATGGAAAAAAATATTCCTCATCTTTCCCTGTTTAACTGGAAAAGCATTCCCAGCATCCTTCTTTTATTAAATGCCGTTTTTTTTCCAATCCTACATGAAAAAAAAGGGACTTTATTGGGTAAATATAATGCAACAACCATGTGTTGTTTCCCACTCCACGGCAAATGTTTCCACTTCCTGCCAGGATTGATTCCAGATCGAAAAGCGCTGCTTCATCCCAGGACTTTTCACACAATCTGTTCAACTCAGCCTACGAGCCGTGGAAAATTTCCTTTTCCATCCCATTTCCCTGATTTTTATCCCAATATCTGGGGAGCCAAAACTCAAACTCTAATATTCCTTCCAGATCAATGGATTTTCCCTTTATGTTTCCTTTTCCTGGTTGCATATCCTTGAAAAGAGAATTTCCTGATTGTGGAATTTTGTGGAAAATTCATTCCAAATTGGCCAAATGCTGGTGCTGACCCTGAGTCACCCGGGAGTAAAAGAGGAAAACCATAAAATCCTGGGCTGTGGACAGCTTAGGAAAAGGCTTTTCCCTAAAAAGATATGTATTGATGGATCCTCTGGACCAGCAGAAGGGATGAAATTTCCTCTGTTTGAAGAGAAAAACCTGAAATTCCCACATCCCAATTCCATTATTTTGTGGGTAGATTCCATCAAGATCCAGGAAAATTTCCCTGTTGCTGACGGAAATCAAGCTGAACACCCAAACCCTCTTTGAAAAAGCAAATTTCCAATGATATGGGATTGTATTTTCCTTCAGGAAAGCATCCAGAACACCGCAAATTCCTATGGATTTGCACAGATCTCATTGAGTCATCAGGAAGGAAATCCTGGGATGGCGAAATCAGGTTCCTTTCCCTGGGAATCTCTGCTTTGGGATGGCTTCTGATAAGGAAAACCTGCCAAGACCGAGATCTCAAAGCCCTCGTGCCTGATTTTTGTGTGGGGACATCCAGACCTAATTCCAAGTGAAAAAAAGGTGGGAAAAGAGTTGTTCCCAAACATCCATCATTCCCTCACCTGTCCCACATTCCTGGAGCAGGAATTCCTCCTGCATAGATGGCTCACCTCAGCACCCACTGCAGCACTCCAGGATCTTCTCCCTGACTTCCAAGACTGGAAAACTCCAGGCATGGAAATGAGATTGGGAAGAGCCAATTTGGACTGGGAAAAGTGTGAGGATGCTGGGATTAGGGCATGGAATAGCTCCCATCCATGGAATATCTGCCATCCCTGAATGCCAGAGGCTTTTCATCGAGTTCTTGGTCCTGGCAGGATTTTCCACCCCATCCCTCACAGCTGGTCTGGAGGATCCCATTCCTGCTGGACTCTCCTTCCTTGGCTCTTCCTTCCCACGTGTCCAACCAAACCTGCTCTGATCCATGACATAATCTCGGATCCATTCCCATCTTTTTGTCCCTTTTAGTACAGACAAATGTCCCACCTCCTCCATCCAGTGTGTTGGGACACAACTTCCTCCAGACTGGGAAAATGTTGGCCTCCATATCCCACTAAAATGATTTTTTTGCTGTTGTTTTAAGCTGTTGATTTCTCGAGGGCTCCACATCTCCTCAGCATTCCCAAACATCCGATGATTTCATTCCAATTGCCTGGTTATCCACAGCCAGGCTGCTTTTCTACTCACCCAAACCTTCGGTTATGAAACGCAAAAACCATGGAATGCTGGATGTTTATTTGATCTCTTTTCCCTGGAGAAGGAGTTTAATAATTTAACAGCAAATCTGAAACTGCTCCACGAGGAACAATTTGCTTTAGGGGGGAAAAAATGAGAGGATTTTTTTTTTTCCTCCCTCTCCCACATTCCCAAATAAAGGTCTGGTTTGCTTTGGATCATGTTCACTCTCCGAAGACTTCGTTTTCCTATTAAAATCTTTATTTCACTCCAGATTATTCTACCATTCCTTTGTCTCTCTGCCTTTGGAATGCAGCTGTCACCATGGCTTTTAGGATCCTTCTTCCCATTGGTTCCTGGGAATGCTTTATATCCCCTTGGAACGAGCCAATAAAGGAATTCAGGTGCTTTTGAACCTGCCAAGTGCAGCTCATCAAGGGATGCATGGAAAGGAAGGGCAGGAAGCAACAGATTTGGGGTCACGATTTATTTACTGAGAGCATTTTTTTGGAGTTTATTGCTTGTTTGGGCTCCTCAGGAATTGTTTTTCCGTCTGGAACAGCACCTCCATGCTCGGAGTGTCCCAAAATGAGGGATCTGTGTGCCCATGTGCATCCAGAATATCCCTGCATCCCTTCTGTGGACAGCCAGGATCCACAAATCACATTTGGAGTGTCAAAGCCCTTCTACACAATTCCCAAAATTTTTTGAAGTTCAGTAACCTCTGAAATCACCAAGACTTTCCCAAGATCATTCCCAGAGGATCTGTAAGACTTGGAATCTCGGCAGCTTCAGGGACAGAGCCATACAAGGAAAAATCCCAATCCCTGCACATCCACGCTCTGTTTTTCCCCAGGATCCTCAGCCCAGCCTAAAACATTGATCCCCTTTGCTCCCAAATGCTTCCCTCCTCCCTGAGAACACTCCCAGGGAAAAAATTAGGAATAAATCATCAAATCACAAATTTTACAACTGCAAACTCCTCCATAGGGTCCAGTTCCCATCCTTCCCAAATGGAAACTCTGCTTTATTTTATTTTTTAAATATAATAATTATTTATATAATAATTATAGAGATATCTTTAATTTTAATTTTTTTTTTGCTTTTTTTTAATATTTCCCATGGGTTCCCTCCTCCCCTCAGTGATTTTTAATGTGTGGCACATAAAAATATGAAGCTGAGGACACTGTTCTGATGATTCCTTGGAAAACACTCTCCAGATGTGTTGCTGCTTTTCCACAGGGAGAATGCATTGTGCATGACTGGAACAAAAAAAGGGTAAAACAGGGAATTTTTCCCAAAGTTTGGCTTTTGGTTTGAAATAAAGGAAGATGAGCCGCATCTTTGGGGCTGGAGATGAAAACCAGCACACCAAAAATTTCCAGAACATAATGAGGATCCAGGAGAGGTTGTTTGAAGAAGGGAAAGTGGGAGAGAAAAAAAGTAGGGAAAAAAATCCCACCCAAGCTTAGGAATCAGGAGCAGAAATAGGAGCCTTGTTCCCTTTAAGCTCAGCTAATCTGAGTCAAAACCCACATGAATCAAGTTAAGCTGAGCTCAAACTGCTGTTCCTGCCCACTTGGATACACTCACAAATTTCCCAATATTTTAGTGGCTCCTGCTTTATTGGGAATCACAAATCCCACTCCCGAGGAGGGCTGGGGTTGTTTGGATTTTCCAATATTTGGGCTTTCACTCCCCGAGTGTTCTCAAAGCATTATCCAATAATCCTCAAGGGAGGTGGGAAAAGTTGAGATCATCATCCCCGTTTTACAGAGCAGGGAGAAGCCAGGATAGGGGGGGATCCCTGCCTTGCCCAAGGACAGGACAGGATGGGATTAATCCTAAGAATCTGCTGGCTCATGGCCCAGGATCCACTGCCCCAAGCTCCCCTTGGGATGGGAATGCAGGGAAAGACTGGACAGAGGGAGGGAGGGTGTGATAAGCAGGAATTCTGCACCACGAGTCTCTCCAAGGAATTTTTGGCACCAAAAGGATGTGCCGGGAAGCTCAGCGGTGTCAGCCCTATCCTGTCCTGCAGGATGCTGATTTTGGGATGAGGGAAGTTTTTCCAAAGTTCTTTCTGCCCCAGCTCCTTCGGACAAACCCAAGCTGAATTCCAAGAGGGAATGAGCAGCAGGTCCTTGCTAACGGAGCTCTCCAGACAGAGATGGATGAGGGAGCACTGACCCCGGCGGCCCTGCTGGCAGGGGAGCAGGGACAAACAGCTGGGAGCTGCAATTCCCTCCCCCGGAACAGCTGGATCTGAGGGAGGACATCTGTCCGCAGTCTGGGTGGTTTGGGAGGAACAACAAGCACGGAGCGAGCCGGGATCCTCGGGATGCGGAACGCGGATCCGCCACTGGGATGGGGCCACGGGGCAGGGATGGGATGGACGGGGCCTCCCACGGAGCAGAGGTGGCAGGAAGAGCTCTGTTAAGGGGTCGTGCACTCCAGACCCTCCTCAGTGTCCCAGGATTGCACGTGAACCACCAAAATTCCATAAATCCAACAGCGCTCATGGAGACTCCTCACCCTATGAGGGCCAAAGAGCCCAACAGGTGGAGGGAAAGTGGAAATCTCTCCAAACTTTTTCCACAGCTGCTAGCCCTGGCTTAGCAAAGCTGCTGGAAGCTTCTGCTGCTCCAAGAGGGATTTTTTCCCCCATGGATGTGTCTGGAGCCTCGTGGGTGATGCAAAAGCACCCAAGAATCCCAATTCCAGGAGTTTTCCAGCCCCTCCCTGGCTTCCAGCAGCAGGTGAAGCTCCACACACGGGTATGAGCACATGCCCAGCCTCTCTATCCCAGCTTTTGGGAAGCTCACAGCCACTTCTGCCAAGCTTTCCCTGCTCCAGAGCTGCTTCCCGACTTCCCAGAGCAAGATCCCAAAGCAGCACTCCTCAAAAATCCCCCTAAGAGCCAGAAGATCCAATTAGTGCAGGTGCTTCATCAGGGAGGAAAGTGAAGGCAGAGTTTTCACCTCCTGAGACATCAAAGCCTCTTGCCCTCAAAGAAGGGCAAGAAATCCGTGTAGGAAACCAAACTCTGGAGCTCAGAGTTGTTTCTTACCAAGATTATAGGAAATTCCCTTGGGACATCCTTCCTCACATGAGCAGGAATGTTGGTTAAGGATTAAGTCCAGCTCTGTCTGCTCAGAATTTTACTGTCTAGAGCAGTATTTGCATGGAATTGCTGTGTTTGCCCTGGGAGAAACCAAACATTCCCTGTTGGAGGCATCTTCACCTTGATCCAAGGTGACAGCATGCGGATGACAAACCTTATTCCAGCCAGATTCCAAAGGCAGGAACAGTTGGACATAGGACTGTCCTACCAGCTACTCCACCCTTTCCAAACTGGCACCAGAGCCCAGTAGGAATTCAGGGTAGGAATTTATTGACTACAAATCCATGTGAAGCCGAGCTGTCCAAGAGTCAGAACCGACGGACACCACACTAAGTAGCTCCCAAAAGCTGGAATTCCTTTTCCTAACTTTGTCTGGAAGTTCATCCCAGTTCACAGCAGTTGTGTTTTCCCTTTGTTCTGCTTCCCTGCACACGAGCCCGTGGCCTAGAGGGAGAAATGCTGCTTGAATATGCAGGAAAGCTGGGCTAGATTCCCGTTCTTTTGCTCCTCCAACTCCTTTAAAAGGAAAAGGAGCGGGGTTTTCCAGCCACACGGGTGTCACATCCATGGATCTCGTTGGGAACTCGCTCTCCAAGCCTCATTACCTTTTGTCTCCCGCTCCAGGAGCGGGGCCGGGGGTGCTGCCAGACCGTGGAATGCAGCACTCACCCCTTGAAAAGTCTTTCAGGAATTCCAGCTTCACACAGGCGTTTGGAGCCAGCCCAGCTGCCAATTCCACATGAGACAATCCAGAGATAAAGGGATGTTTGTGATCCTCCAGGTGCTGGAAAAGGGAGGAACTGTTCAGGTGAGGAGTTGGTTGAGTTTACCTGCTCTGGGTGATTGAACTGCAGGGTTCACCCACAGCTGTCCACGCTTTTTGCAGTGCCTCTTCTGCCCTGCTCAACACTGCAATTACCTTGATTCCCTTCCCTTTCCTGGTGTTCCCAGCTTTGGGAAGACCAGAGAGTTTTGCCAGGTTTCCCATCGCCAACAAGAGTGGAAAATGGTCCTGCAACTGGGAATTTGGGCTCCTTGTCACTGTCAGGGGGAGGAAATAGCCTAAAAAAGTCATGAAACAATGGTTTGGCTAGAGAAATCCCACAGCAGATTTATGTTCAGGGATGCGCCTGGATCCTCCTGAGGGAAGGTGTGACCCTCCCTGGTGACCCTCCTGGCCCCGGAGCACTCAGAGGAGAACTTCAAGCAGGTAGAACTCACCTGGCGTGGGGATTTCATGGCAAACCCATCTCCAGGGCCAAAAGTTGGCTGTGTGGGGGGAATCTTTCTGAAGTGGGATTTGCTGGCAGGGAAAGGCTCAGCCCCAAACTGCTGGAGCCCTCAGGCTTCCCTTAACCCCTGCCTGGCCCCCTCAGTCTGAGCCCACGCTAAGCCAGGCTTTGATACAGCCCCGCACCCCCCGACAGCTCAGGGGGCATCAAATAAACCCCAGAGCCCCAGGGGCTCAGCCCTGCCCCCCTCTGCCAGAGCCCATGGAGAACGTGGAGCACATGGAATATGTGGAGTGTATGGAGACCATGGAGCACATGGAGGACATGGAGAACATGGCAAACGTGGCAAACATGGAGCACATGGAGTCCACACAGCCCATGGAACTCATGGAGAACATGGAGAACACGGAGCACATGGAGCCCATGGAACATGGAACATCTGCCATGGACAGATGTTGTGACTGAGCATTGCTCTGCCCTTTCTGAGCATCCTGCAAGGTCCATTCCCTGCTGCTGGTTCCCAGTTGGAGGAGATTTGTAGGAACCAAGTGCAGCAGAAGCAGATGGACACAGTGAATCCAGTTCAAAACATTTATGGAACTACAACCTCAGTTAACCACCTGTGGCTTCCTCCGAGCTGTCACCTCCTGATGGTGCAAATTTCCTGCAACTGGATAGGCAAGAGATGGGGAACACCATCAGAAAACCGTAAAATCCTGGAATGGTTTGGGTTGGGAGGAAATTTTAAAGGTCATCCAAGTCCCAACACCCCACCATGGACAGCAACACCTTCCACTATCTTAGGTTGCTCCAAGCCCCGTCCAACCTTGGACACTTCCAGGGATGGGGCAGCCACAGCTTCTCTGGGAATCTGTTCCAGGGCCTCACCACCCTCTGAGTAAAGGCCTGGGCAGGGCTGGGGGGTGCAGATGTCATTCCTCCTGTGAGGGGACACTGATCCAAGCATGGCCACGCTCCGGAGGGTGGCACTGACTCTCTGGACAGGCCGTGGAGCCTGTAAGGCTTAGGTCTCTCTCCTTGTCCTAATCCACGCTGGATCAGCTGATTTCATTTCTAATTTCCTCACACATGTGCTACAGCACAGCTGTGGAACATGAGCCGAGTCTGCAGAGGAAATCCTGAGATTTACACAGGCCCCAGTGGATTATAAAAACCTGGAAACCGGACAGATAACACTCATGGAACAGACTCGGAACATGCTGGGGAGAAAAAACCTCACAATAGATTAAAACCTGCTGTTCCCTGCTAAATGTAAAAGTGTCTTTTCCAACACTTTGAACTACTGTGGTGAAACTTTGTAGGTAGCTGTCATTTCAAAGGTGCAATCTTCAGGAGGATTGTTTTCCTTTTTTTTTTTTTAATGGATTTGTGAAAGCTGCAATAAAAGAGTCCTTAAAAGGCCTTGACCTGGAGGCCTGCGAGCCTTTAGCCTGGCGAGGTTCAGCCCTAAACTCTGTGCAGCTTCCAGAGCTTCTGAGAACTTCCAAAATCCAAGCTGGCTGCTGATGTTACAGCCCAAGGTGGTGGGAGGAAGAAGTAAACAGTTCCTGTTGGGAGATGTTGCGTTTTCCATCCCACTGGAGCCAGTTGGACACTCCGTGGGTTTCTGACAGGGGACAGGGTTGTTTTCCCAGATTTTCCCTGCCTATGGAAAGGCAGCTGGAAGGGGAATTGTCCTGGAGAAAAGGAGGCTCAGGGGAGACCTTCTGGCTCTGCACAAGTCCCTGACAGGAGGGGACAGCCGGGGGGGGGTCAGGCTCTGCTCCCAGGGAACAGGGACAGGAGGAGAGGAAAAAGCCCAAAGCTGCATCAGGGGAAGCACAGGTTGGACACCAGCAGGAATTTCCCCATGGAAAGGGTGGTCAGGCATTGGAACTGCCCAGGGAGGTCTGGAGTGTCCATCCCTGAAGGTGTCCAAGGAATGAGCTGATGACAAGGTGGGGATCAGGCACAGCTTGGACTTACTGATCCTGTAGATTTTTTTCCAACCTCAGCAATTCCATGATTTTATGATTGTGAATAAATTCGGCCAATGATCTCAGGGATGGTGTTAAAGTGGAGAGACATTTTCCTATTCCCCATCTCAGCAGGATGGATTTTTTCCACCCATTTTCCAGTGGGCTGCTGGCTCAGAGCTGCCATTTTTGTGCTCCTGCAGGTCTCCAGCTGCATCAGTGGGATCAAAACAAAGCCCAAGGTCAGACTGGCTTTTCTTGAGCTGTCAAATGGATTTATTGCTTTTCCCAGGATCAATGACTTCAGAATTTGGGCTGCCAAGCTGTGCTGGGTCACGTCCATCCAGGGTCAGAATCTCTTGTTTTGAGGCCTCTTCTTCCCCCAAGAATTGTGGGAATCTCGCTTCCATTTTATCTTGAGCATCAAAAGAATTTCGAGGAGGGGTCAGATGAAAGTTTGGGGGGTTTCCTCCCTCATTTCTGTGAAGAAGAAACCAGGATGGTTTGGGGTTTGTGAAAGCAAAATCAGCTTGAGCTGGATCTCAGATCTATTTTATCTCAGTCCCCAATCTTTCATTTGAATTTGGGGTTTCCAAACCAAAACCCAGGGAAGACTTTGTGAAAAAACCAACCTGAACTCCAGCCTCCTCCACACATTCCAGGCGGCTGCTGAGAGGAATTCTCTGAGTTCATCTGAATCAAACTGTGACAAGGAAAAACCTCGGCTGGCACCCACCTCCCCTCAAAGGGATCAAATCTCACCCCAAGAGGGGCAGGAAGAGAAACAGGGAAAGACCTGGATTGGTGTCTGTGCCATCAAAATTCTCCAAGCTGAAGCTGTTCCGATGCAAAACACCAAGTCCAGGCATCTCCTGACCTTCATCAGGGCTTTAGACATGCAAAAAGTTGCAATATCCTAGGACAAGACAGAGGAAAAGCTGCTGAGATTTCCCTGGATTGCCAGAGTTTTCGGAGCAGCCAAGAGAACAGAGCGGTTGGAGTCTGGGCCCTTCATAACTTGATGGAGAAGGTTTGAAGACACCTCAGGGTGGTTTTTTGAAGGGCTTTGTAATGTTGTCTTCAAAAAGGGCATCACTTCTGTCCCAAATGAGTTCAATTTTAGGATTTTTATTTGGGATGTGGAGGAAGTTGGGCAGTGCACAAGGCTCAGGTTTAAACGTGGCCTTGAATCATTTGGATTTTGAACCTTTAATATCCAGAAAGAATCAGGTCTTGGCAGATGGTCAGTGACACAAAGGAGAAACTCAGTCCCTGCAGGTCAATTTTTCCACCAGTAACATGATCCCACACTAAAAAAAAAAAGTCATTTCCATCATCTCCCCCTGGAATCTGTGTTCTCCTCTTGGATCCAACTCTTTCCAAAAATCGCTTCCCATTTAAAAAAATTGATTTCCTCAATCCTAAATCTGCATTAAGTCCCTCATATTGTGTTTTCCGAATTACCCATTCTGCTTCTCACGTCAAAAGTCGTCCCCCGAGGGGTTTGTGACATAAACTATTGCTTTTGACCCAGAATTGGAGCTTCCTGGGGTGTTTTTATTTGCCGTTCTCCCACTCCAGGAACTAAAAAGTAGCCAAATGAAAACCTGCCCGTTTTATGCAGCCACGACACATTCACACAAATCATCTTTTTATTTTTTGTTGTAATTTTTAGTATTTATTTGCTGAGTGTCACTCAAATTACATGGGAAATAAAATGAATTAAGCAGAATTTGTGGTGATGCCTTTATAATTTAATTTTGTGTTTCAAAATTTTGCCATGAATAGTCCAGAGCAGGGATCCTCTGATGGTCTCAAGGACAAAAATAGGGTGAAGTTGGACATTTATTTAAGTCCTCAGGGAGGGATTTTCACACTCACAGCATCCCTTGAGTTGCTTCGTACAGACATTTCCAGCCCTTGGACTTCTCCACCGCTTTTCCATGGCCTTGTCCACCAATTTTCCATGGTCTTGTCCACCACTTTTCCACGGCCTTATCCACCACTTTTCCACGCCCACTCCACTCTGGGTACATTCCAGGTGACACAAGGCTGTGGATGGTCCCCCAGGAACCACCTTTTTGCAGACACAGAGCCAGAAATCCCAAATCTGCCCCACACCCCATGCCCAGCAAAGGGGACAGTCCCCAGCCCAGGCGCTGCCCTTCCACACAGATCCGAGCGGGATCGTTTTCCCTCTGGAAAACCAAAGGCCCAGACTTGGGGATTTTATTGGAGTGTAAACTTGGACAATTAAACTCTTCAGGGAGGAGATTTCTCGAGGCAGTTTTGTCAAGCAGCTTTTTCCAGCTGAGCCTGGGCCCCAAAATAACGAGAGCCCGAACACAGAGCTGCTGTTTGCCGGTTGGGAGCGCGATCCCGGGAATGTCAACCGGGAGCCTGGTGAGTTTTCCTCCTTAATGAGGTGTGAAAAGTCAACGGAGCTGCGTGGTTCTCGCAGGGGAGCCGTGGGGAGGCTGTTCCAGCCCCTTTCACCCTGCCCGGCTCCAAACCCCCACAATCGCCCTTTGACAGCCACGGATCCAGCCCTGCTTCCCTTCTCCAGTGGCCAAGCAGGGATCCTGGAAATCCTGGAAATCCCTGGAGAGCCCAGCAGCATCTGGCTCCATCCATTCCCCCATGGGTTTCTCTGCTGAGGGGATTCAACTCCCAAAATTTGGCTGATTTGGGGTGTATTTCAGTGCCTCTCTGCAGGCAATAAATTTTTGTTCTTCTGATCCAAGTGGGATTGGATTTTGTTCTCCTGATCCAACTGGGACATCCTGTCATGGACAGGAACAACACTGAGACCAAGGCACTGGGTTATTCCTTATTTCTGGGTTCCCAAAGAGCTGAAATCCTAATTAAATGCCAAAATTAGGGTGCTGTGGGCTGTGCTACCCATGGGAAGTGGACCTGGAAATCCTGGAACCCGGAGAGCCCAACAGCACCTTGCTCCATCCACTCCTCCAAGGGTTTCTTTACTGAGGGGATTCATCCAATGAAATCTGGCTGATTTGGGGTGTTTTTCAGTGCCTCTCTGCAGGGTGGATTTTGTCCTGCCAGGCTTCTGATCCAGCTGGAATTATGCTGGTCCTGTAACAATTCATGAGACTGAGGCACTGGGTTATTCCTTATTTCTGGGTTCCCAAAGAGCTGAAATCCTAATTAAATGCCAAAATTAGGGTGCTGTGGGCTGTGCTCCCCATGGCAAGCCACCCAGCACTTTGTGCCATCACCTCCAGGGCTGAAGCCACCAGAGAAAATACTTTTCCTAGTGCTTATGGCAGAAAACTCCAGGTTAAACTCAGTTGCACATTGGATTTTTATGGGACATTTCTAATATATCCCACTACAGAGTCTGAGACAAACTCCTCAGGCTGTCCCGGGATACTTCCCCAGCCCAAGGAGAAGCCGAGGGAATTTCCCCAAGGAAGAGAAGCATCCAGAAACATCTCTGGGAATGGGATGTGGGATCCAGGGAAGCAGGGACAGGTTGCCTCCGAGCTGCTCCTGGCACATGTTCCCGGCCGCCTGTTGCTGTCTCCGAACAGATGTGGGCAGTTTGTGGGATGATGAAGTATTGGATCTGTTTCTCCTTCAGGGATTATTCCTACCAAATAAATCTGCAGGTTTATATGTTTAGCAGCTGACGGAGATCCCTTTTCCCTCCCCTTCCCCGTTCTGTTATTCCTTGCAGCCGGAGCCAAAACAAGGCTTTTAAGGCAGGGAGAGGAGGGGGAATGCTCAGGATGGGATTTGGGAGATTTTGGAGACAACGCTACAGCAAATGGGGGCAAAACATCCTGCCCAAAACACAGCTCATGGATCCATCTCAGCTCGTTCCAGGAGGGATCCTGGAGTCCAGGAACATTGGTTTAACCACCAGGTCATAAATTCGTCTGGGAGCTTTAGAATTTGTGGCCTGGGGAAAGATCTTTCTCTCTCTCCTGGTGGTACTGGATTAATTTTTTTCCCTTTTCTTTCTTTCTTTTGGTGCTGCCTTGGGCTTGCATTTACAGTGGTTTAAACTCCTCTGTGAATATTTCCTGATCAGCCCCGGAATGAAAGAGGTGTGATGAAGGAGCCCAACCTGTTGGCAAGGGCACCCCAGGTTTTCTTTGGGAATGGCAGGTTGATCCAGAGGCACGAGCTGAGTCATGGATGTTGATGTTTGGATGTCTCCTTTTTAGGGAGAGGAGGGTCTGAACTTCCTTTAAAGCCCCTCCAAACCCAGCATGAAAGGCTCAGTGCTGCTTCCGTGGCTCCTGGATGTCTGGTGCCAGAGATCCTCCTGCAGGGCTTTGCTTCCTAAATCCTCCTTCCAGTTCCTAAGTTCCCTTCGCTCCATAAACATCCAAATCCAACTGTCAGCTCTGGAGGAAAAAGGGACGTGCAGGAAACACTTGGTCCTTAAAATGACGCAGCCACTGCTGCACCTGAAAAGCTCCAGGAGAGTTTTACCTGGAATATTCCTCAAGGGATGGGGGATTCCTGGACATTCAGCTGCTCTGGGAAAGGAGCCCAATCCAGCACTCAGTCCCTACATATGGGAGCCAGGGAGCAGCTGCTGAAGGGTGTCCTGGAATCATGGAAAATCCAAACTTGGAAGGGACCCACAAGGATCAACGAGTCCAACTCCAAGCCCTGCAGAGGACATCCCAAAAATCACCCCACAGTGAAAAATCACATCCTGACACTCGGCCATAATCATCACCATCATCCTGATCCCACAGGCACCATGAGGAGAGGGAAGTGGTTATGGATTCAGCTCATCCAGAGCCTCGGGAAGCCAAGGAAGAAGGATCCCACTTGGGTGGAGCAGGAAGGTGCGTGGTAGTGTTTGAATCTCCCTGCTCATCTGACCATGGATTGAAAAGCTGAGACCTCTGCAGGAGGAAGTCAAGATTCCATGGGGAGGCTGAGAAAAACAGGGAAAGGTGACTGGGAATGAGGGTTTGGAGAAGGATGAATGCTCTCAGTGACAAGGACACAGCTGGATTCATGCACTGCAGGAACTGTTGATCTTAAAGGGCTTTTCCAGCTTCAAGAATTCTCTGATTCCGTGTTTTCCTTGGCTGCTGTGTTTGGGATGGGGATGTGGCCGTGCCCATCCATGCCCTGGGAATATGAGGCCATATCCCTGTGGGAATGGTGACTGCTGAGGTGTTTTTAGGACAAAGGACAAATCCCTTGGCTCGTGGGTTTTCCAACCTCACCCTTTGCTGCCTTTTCCACCCTTCCATTAAAATAATTAATGAGATAATTAAACAAGCCCAGATAAAATAAGGGATCCATGTGGAGATGGGGAAGCTGTTGGAATCCTGACTATATCCCTGACTCCTGTGGCCAATCCAGGGAACGTGCCTCTGGAGGCGTCTCCCAGACCGTGCTGAATCACCCAGCAATTTGGGAAGAAAAAAGCCGGAGTGGTTCTCATGTTACCCAGGAAAAGCCAATGGAAGTAGGACAGAGCCACTTCCAGAATAAAGCCTGGGGTTAACGCATTTCACAACAGCAAAATCTTTCCCCAGCTTGTCCCTTATTTGATGGTTAAATGGGGGGAATTGCTGTGGAATCCCACAGGGAAAAACCTGCTCTTGGACTCATCCCCCCTCATCCCACAGTAAAGCCAAGCAGGAAAAAAAATCTTATTTGTAGCGTGTTTTAGACCCAAATTAAAAAAAAAAAAAACAACAGTTTTTACATCCCAGTTTGTGTGGATGACCATGATATTACACAGCTTTGAGGGAACTTTGGCAGCTTCTCTCGCTGTTTTACAGCACAGTTGTTCTTCGAAACAAAAGGTTTGGATTAATGGTGTTTTAATGTCCAGGATATGACAGAAATGAAATGCAGGAACAGTTGGCTCGCACACTGGGAGCCGAGTCAAGCTCAAATTTGGCCGCCAGCCCACGGAGCTCCTCTGGGACACCCAAAAGGGGTGTGAACATTAACTCATAGAGCCATAACCCCGCTGCTCCCGAGCCTGCTCAGCCTCCCACTAATGCAATAATTGAATCAAAACCATCTTCAATTGTGTTAAAAACAACTTTGAACACTGGAGAAAGGCTCAAAAGCCCAGCAAACCACACATCCCGAGCTATTTAAAGGTCTGGATAACTCCATTTTCCTGCTGAAGGTGAACCTCTGGCACAGGGAGAAGCTTTGGTTGCATTTATTAAGATTTAACAAATTACCCCCCAAAAAGCAGCACTGATTTGGCTTTTTTGTTGTTCCAAGACAACATAAATCCTCTAAATACCCAGAGCAGAAGGCAGGGATAATTATCACTGAAATATCTCTGACATTTCCTTCAGGGTTTGTGAAATCCTCAAGGCCTCTTTCTATCTTTGTCAGTGCCTTCCTCTGCTTCCTACGACCACGTGCCTTAACTCCTCCATCTCTCCAGCCTCCAACTCTTCTGTTCCATTGTGTGCTTGACTTCATTTCAGTGCCAGCTTCTTCCACTCTGTTTTTCCTTCTTCTTTTCTTTTATTTTTTTCTTCGTTTTGGTAATTGGGAACAGGCAGAAGTTTGGGTATTTAAAAAAAAACCAACAAACCACCAAAAAAAAAGGAAAAAAAAAAGTGCGTTCCACATAATTGAGAGAAGTTAACAAAGCGTGAAACTAAATAAAAAACACCATCCGGTGCTGATGTCAACATTCATAAATGCAGGAGTGCTCAGAGCCATCCAGGAGAGATGGGAGCTGCATCCCTGCTTTTGGAGTGACTTTGTTACTGTTATTTCACAGTATTTTTAGGAGTTTTTTATCAAATAATTTTTTGGCCATGGGATCTGCTCGAATGCTTCAGGTCTCTTGCTTTGGGTACTTGGTGTGTCACTGGTGTCACTTAAATTATCCCACACAAGACCCTCTGGGCACTGCCTGGGGGTTTGATCAAAATACCAAAATCCCAGAATCCCAGAATCCCAGAATCACAGAATCACAGAATCCCAGAACTGAGGCTGGAAAAGCACTTCAAGATCCTCAAGTCCAAGCTGTGCCCGATGCCCACCTTGTCACCAGCTCAGAGCACTGAGTGCCACCTCCAGGCATTCCTGGGACAAGTCCAGGGATGGGGACTCCGAACCTCCCTGAGAGCTCCTTCCAATGCCTGACCACCCTTTCCAGGAAGAAATCCGTCTTGAATTGAGGCCACTCTTGATGAGCTCACCTTCTGCTCTTGCTGAAGGTCAGAAAGGCCCATAAGGAGGAAGAATGAAAAGAGAAGAGACTCAATATCTGCCAGAGTTCCATGAGAGGATGAAGAGGCACCTCAGTGGTGCTGTCAGGCAAGGAGTTGGAAGCTCCAGAGCCAGGAGCCATTATTTGACTTTGTCACCAACTAAAAAGTCCCCAAGGACAGAGGAACCAGAGATTTTCTTCTGGGTTTTTTCAGCATTTTCTTTCAGCTTGTTTCTCCAGCAGATTTCCCAGTGGCCACATCCACGAGGACAATCGCCTCCAGCACGTCTTTGCCGGTGTTTTACTCCTTATCTCCAGGAGGATGGATTTCCCTGGAGCTGGGAGTGTCCTGCCAGTGGATTTTGCCCCCAAGCTGGAGCACTGTGGTCAGGTTGTGCCTCCAGCAGTGCTGGTGGCAGCTGCTTTGTGTCTGTCAGTGTGACCTCAGCATAACACGGCAAAAATCGATTCCTTCTCTGCTTCTCCTGTCCCCACCCCGAGCCCCTCAGCAGCAAAGTTGATTTCCTGGTTGTGATTAGGGATGGTTTACATCCACTTCCTAAAATTGTTTTCCTTTTATTCCTATCATTTAAACAGAATTCCGGGGATCGCTGCTTTGCCCGGACATCTGCACTTTCAACTTTGCCAACTTTGGGATGCTGAAATCCAGCTCATCCCAGAGGATTTGAAGGGGCTGAGGCTCTGACCTGGACTTCTCCCTGTGAAATCCCAACCCCCTCCAGCATCCCACCACTTCCAAGTGGAGCTGGAAGAGGCTCTGCAGGAATTAGAGCACTTAGAGGAAAGTGTGATGTTAAATCCCTACGTGCAAAAGCCACCGGGATGAGTAATAACGAGGTGTCAGACTGACACCGATCCTCTTCCCACGGAAAAGGGGGGAATGGAGCTGGCCCGAGCCGGGCACAGGCAGGAGGAGCTGTGGGGATGGATGAGAAGCTCCTTCCCTGCTCATCCTTCCTCCAAGGAAAAGCTGGATGAGCTGGGTGAGCTCTGTGCAGATTCCTCTCCTCCACAACTCAGCCAACGCTGTCAGCACGAGTCCAACCCTCCCCTGCCCGTTCCCATTCCGGGAGGAGGGAGAGGGAAGGTGAAAGGGAAACTGGCAGTCCTTGTGAGCTCATTTTTCCCTGCTGGAATTAAGTCATGCTGCTGAGTAAAGAGGTGGATTCACTTCTTCCATGAGTTCCCTGCCACGCTCCGAGGGGGAGTGGAGCTCGATCCTTCAGCATATTTGGGAATTGTCTGTCCTGAACTTCAGGCACCTCTTTGCCTTTTCCAGAGGGAGTTTATTCCTTGCTGAAGGCAGAGCAGGAGTTTCAGGTGGATTAGGAGGTTGCACCTTGAGGAAAGGTCATTTCTAAAAAAATGATGATGGGCAGATCACCCAAGCCTCTGGGAGAGCAGAGTGGATTTGGGATCAATACTGGGAATGACAGCTTGACTGCACCCACACCTCATGGGATTCCATCACCCACTCAGCTGGGAATCAAACAGCAGCTGGACTCTGGGTTTTACCTCCTTTACCCCAAAAAAGAGTCAAAATATTTCCACACTGTGTCCCGTTGGGAAAGTCCCACTCAGGCAGCCAAAACAAAATGTTCTGACCTTATTCCCACAAAATTGTGTCAGAAGCTTTGATTCCTCCTCCTCTTGTGCTGGTGTGGCTCCATCCTTTGCTTTTGGCAGCATCCCTCTGGTTTTATGAGCTCTGGGAGGGTTCATTAGCGTGATTCCCAACTCCCTGACAATCCAATAAAGGAAGTGGTTTCTCCAGCCCTCAGATCCCAGCAGGCTCCAGAGAAACAAGTGGCATTCCCAAAAAACCCTGTGCTCACCTGTGCTGGGCAGTTCCCAGGGCACTGCCTCTGCTCCGAGCCAGCAGCAGGGATTTTCTGGGAATATTTCCTTGTTTCAAGTTCTCCTCCTTTCCTGCTTTACCATCCTTATAATTCTCATTCCTGGGGGGCAGATACCTCCCTCTGTCCTATAAAAACCCAGCTATCCTGGTTATTCCTGCTGTGAATAATGGATTGAAGCACCTGCTGTGGTG
This sequence comes from Peucedramus taeniatus, assembly GCA_013400575.1. NCBI lineage: Eukaryota > Metazoa > Chordata > Aves > Passeriformes > Fringillidae > Peucedramus > Peucedramus taeniatus. Next base: position 79,602 of record WBNO01006397.1, on the reverse strand, counting down.
GAAGATCCAACTTCCCCATGGTTAAAGGCCGAGCTGTGACAACTTCAGGAGCATGTGGAGAAGGCAGGGGAGGGATTGTGCTCCCTAAATGATTCCCATGGATATTTCAGGAGCAGGGACCACACAGTCCTGGACACACAGAAATTTTAATACTTTTTTTTTTTTTTTTTTTCATATCTGCCTGTCCCGGATTCACAGGGATTGTTGTAATATTGTCTTCCCAATTTCCTGGCTTAACTCTGTGAGACAGAGCTGGGAGATGCCAAGGAAAAACCAGGAGGGCACTCCAAGTAATTCAGATGCAGTGATACTGGGAAATTCCGGGAACAAGTGCCAGCAAGTCAGGAAAAGGCACTTGGGCAGGAAAACTGGGATCACAAACTCCGCCTGTGGGAGCTCCGTGGGGCCTCATTATCCACAGATCCATCCATTCCCCTCTGGGATTTTACAGTTATTGGCTGAAAGACTCGGGCTGGATCCCTGCTTAATGAATTCCAGCTCCAGCAACCTGGGATAGTGCAAGATGTCCCCATCTGGGGAGATGGAAGGGGAAAAGTTCTGGTCTGTCCAACCCAAACCAGTCTGGGGTTCTGTGAATGTCCCTTCCTCTGGATCCAGAGCAATCCCTGCACTGGTTTTCCAAGGAATCACGCAGGGATAACCCAGCTTTTCCACCTCACAGGGTGGGACACACAACCCCCAGCACTGCCCCACCATGGGGAAATAATCCAGAAATAAACATTTAGAGGAAAAAAAATCACACTTAAAAAAAATTTGTAATACCACAGGTCTTATCCATAAAGGATCCATATTCCCTGGATTGGGAAAGGGCTGGATGGAGAAGGCAGTGTTGTGTTTGCTGTAGCTGCCATGAAATCCCATTCCAAGCCTGGATTTTATTCCTGGAGGTGCCTTTAAATTAAGGGTTTTTAGCAGCATTTCTGACTCAACCCTAAACATGGCAACTGTTGCTAACAGCGGGCAACAATTAACAAATTAATCTCATCACAGGCGCACGCTGGGGATCTGCTTTTCCTGGGAAATGAGAAGGGAATTTTGCCCTGCTCCTTTGATTTAAGCTGATTTTCCAACCCCCAAATTTTGCACCTACTAGGCTGAGTCACCTTCCCCAGGACAAAAATCCTGTCCTTCCAAAGGGTGCAGAGGGGAGGAATTGTCCTCCTCAGAGGTCACATCATCTGGTGGAGGAGGAGAAGACCCCACTGTGGGGTTTCTTATCTTTCCAGGCTGTTTTCCTGCCAGGAATCTCCTGTTCACCTTGGGGATGCTTTAAATGCTGCCAAATGCTCCTGGAGTAGGGAATTTTGAGAGCAGGGATTGATGCCACCAGCACACCTCATCCTCAATAAAATTCCATAATGGCCCAAATTCCGGAGATTTCCCAAGTTTTTCCCAAGCTCTGCAAGTGAGGATTTTCTTGTCACTCAGTAGAGGTTGCAGGAGATAAAAGCACCCCAAATCCAGAAGCATTTTTGGCAGTGGAAAATGCAGGATGGAGGGAGCACCCAGAACTAGCTGGGAGCATATCCCCCTCACCCTTCACCCCCCAGAAGCCTGGGGGAATGAGGGAAAATGTCATTTTATTAAATTGCCCTTTTATTAAGATGTCCTTGTATTAAAATATAATTTTATTAAACCTTCAATAGTGAAGCAGAGACTGCAGAGCTGCTGCAGCTCAGCTGCAACCAAATAAATCACCCTAAAAGCACTTTTTTTTCATTAATTTCTAGGTTTCAAGCAAAGAAAAAGTGGGTGTGAGGAGACTCTTGGGGATGGTCCCTGCACCCAGCTGGGCCATTCCTGACCTGCAAATCCCACAAAAATCCCACAAAAATACTGGAATATTATCATTCCAGGCCATGGGTTTGCAGGAAAGCACCGAGAGGAAGGACACATTATCCAGGGAATGCTTCAACGCCACACAGCTTGGTGTGCTGGTTTATTTACAAAATGGAATTCCAGGGAGGAAAGGCTGAGGAAAGGCTGAGGGAAAGCTGAGGGAAAGCTGAGGAAAAAGCTGAGGAAAGGCTGGGGAAAAGCCGAGGAAAGGCCGAGCAAAAGCTGAAGAAATGTTGAAGAAAGGCTGAGGAAAGGCTGGGGGAAAGCTGAGGAAAGGCTGAGAGGAAGCTGAGGAAAGGCTGAGGAAAGGCCCAGGAAGGGCTGAGGGGAAGCTGAGGAAAGGCCCCAGAAGGGTTGAGGAAATGTGGAGGAAAGGCTGAGGAAGGGCCGAGGAAGAGCTGAGGAAAGGCCCAGGAAGGGCTGAGGAAATGTGAAGGAAAGTCTGAGGAAAGGGTGGGGAAAAGCTGAGGAAAAACTGAGGAAAGGCACAAGAATGGCTGAGGAAATGTGGAGGAAGGGCTGAGGGGAAGCTGAGGAAAGGCCCAAGAATGGCTGAGGAATGGCCAAGGAAGGGCTGAGGAAATGTGGAGGAAGGACTGAAGAAAGGCCCAGGAAAGGCTGAAAAAGGGCTGAGGAAAGGCTGAGGAAGGACTGAGNCTGAGGAAATGTGGAGGAAGGACTGAGGAAGGGCTGGGGGAAAGCTGAGGAAAGTCTGAGGAAAAGGTGGGGAAAAGCTGAGGAAAAACTGAGGAAAAGCTGAGGAAAGGCCTAAGAATGGCCGAGGAAAGGCCAAGGAAGTGCTGAGGAAGGGCTGAGCAAATGTGGAGGAAGGGCTGAGGAAGGGCTGAGGGCTCCCCTGCACGGCCCTGGTTACAGGAGCCCATCCGGCCGGATCCTGCAGTCAGGAATGCTCCAGCTCCAGCTCCGAGGTCTGCCCGGAGCTTTTCAGCAAAGCAACCCAAGCCCCGGGCAGACAGCGAGGAAATCACCCCGTGACAGCCACTAAAAATACTCTGGAAAACATTCCGGGGCCGGCCCGGCCCGGCCCGGCTGGAGCCGCCTCTCTCCTCACAGACCTCCCCGCTCACTCCAGCTCCCGCCTTTTGCTCTGCTCCTTTTTCCCTGCGATTTTTCCCACTGAATTGGACGGGACACGACTTCCTATTGCGCCCAAATTGCTTCCGTCGGCTTGTGGGGGAGAGAGCAGCACATAAATATGGTAATTTTCCCTCTGAGGCCCGGAGAAGACGATGAGGAGAGAGGCTGGATATGCAGATGGATAAATGATTAACCAGGCGCTGTCCTTTATCTGTCTGGAAGTCCTCTGGAAAAGAAAGGTTAAAGAAAAAATCCAGGAGCAAGTGGCCCTGGAGCTCATTAATCCGTCTCTTTTTGTTGGCACCAGGCAGGTCCTTGGCTCCCCAGGGGCTCTCAGGGTCTGCTTCAACATTTTTCTTTGATAACCAAAGCAGTTTTTCATAGCCAGCAGTGACTAAGAGGTGGATTCGGAGCTGTTACCTCACCTTACCCCCGTTTTTTTCAGATCACAGGACAATCCAATCATCAGGAGCTGGCCCAGGCAGTGCTTTTAATGTGATTTCCAGCAAGAAAAACTCTAGAGTTTGGATGGGACACAGCCTGGGTTTCTCTGGAGTTAAATAGTGAGGGAGAGCTGGAAAGAGAAGGAAGCATCTGAAAGCACAACTCTCCTTAATGAGGGAGTCTCGACCAGCATAGTTGGGGTTTTTCCAAGTATTTTCATTGTCTTGCTCCATTAGAAAAAAGCAGCCCATGTTCCCAATGTGCCAAACATGTAAAATCAGGGAAATCTATTCCAAAGAGGTTCTTGGGGCAGCAAATCCCATCCTGTCCTGGTCAGCAGCTGGGCTGTGCCCTTCTCCAGCAGTTCTTAGGAGTAACATTCCCAGTTCCTCTGGAGAATGGATGCCCCAAGCCATGGCCACAGCACAGCCCATCCCAAACGGGAAGAGCCAGCACATCCCAGAGACTGCAGGAAAAAGCTCCTCTAGGAGCATCACCATCCCTGTGGCTGTGGGAATGGGGAAACTGAGGCACGGGTGACACAGGGGAGGTGTTAATGGAATATCAGAATGGTTTGGTTGGAAGAAACCTTAAAAATGATCCAATTTCACCCTCACAGCACCTTCCACTGTCCCAGGCTGCTGTGATCCCATTCCTAGAGCCTCCAGAGGAAAATGAGCACCAGGGAAGAGAGGAAAGCAAAGCAGAGCAAAGAAAATCCACTTTTCCCTTCCTCCCCTCAGGGAATGTGGTGGGGAGGGAGGAGAAGGGGTTAAAGGGATCCATCCAGGCAGGGATCACAGAGACCCCTCGTTTAGCAGCCTGGAATATGGAAATCACACGGATTTTGTTTTGCTGTGGCACCAAAAAGTTGTTTGGTCTGAGGGTCGTGGCTTTTCTGCAGCTTTCAGCGAATGGGGAAACTGAGGCACAGGTGACACAAGGGGGATGTCAATGGAATATCAGAATGGTTTGGTTGGAAGAAACCTTAAAGGTGAAACAATTCCACACCTGATATGGGCAGGGACACCTTCGACTATCCCAGGCTGCTGTGATCCCATTCCTAGAGCCTCCAGAGGAAAATGAGCACCAGGGAACGGAGGAAAGCAAAGCAGAGCAAAGAAAATCCACTTTTCCCTTCCTCCCCTCAGGGAATGTGGTGGGGAGGGAGGAGAAGGGGTTAAAGGGATCCATCCAGGCAGGGATCACAGGAGACCCCCCTTCGGCAGGGATGGGGCTGAATAATTCAGCAGCTCCTTAACCCTGGGCCAGCGGCTCCCACTCGCTCCCTGCTCCTGCCAGCCCGTCCTCAGGGAGCCATGGCAACGCTCCGGGCGCCAGGAATATGGAAATCACAAGGATTTCGTTTTGCTGCGGCACAAAAAAAGTTGTTTGATCTGAGGCTTGCGGCTTTTCTGCAGCTTTCAGCGAAGAATCATTTCTGTATTCATATCTCCCATTCAGCTGTCAGTTAGCAGCTCTGAAAAACCCCAAACATGAAAATAAAACAGGCCGAGAGATTCTCCAAAAACAAAACAGAAAAAAAAAAAAGCAAATAATTTCGTTTTTCTGGGCTGGGTTAACACTTGAGGTGCTGGAGGGATTTCGTCCCAATGTCAGAGGGATTGAAGATGGATCTGCCCTGAGTGTGTCCAAATAAGTGGGAAATAGGGAGATTTAGATGGAAATTTGATAGGAATCACTGCAAGGGGAGAGCCAAGGATGGCATCAGGATGGGATCAGCAGGATGGGATCAGGATGGGACCAGCAGGATGCAGGTGCCACCTTCAGTGCTCCTCCCTTGGGAATCTGCCTCATCCCAGAAGTGAGGGATGCTCAGGCTGGTGGGAAGAGCTCATCCCTGCAGGAATCTCCAGCTTTTGGTGGGATATCAGCACTCAGAGCCCCTCCAGAGGCACAACCCAGCCCCTAAGTGCTCCAGAATTCCAGGAAAATCAATCCTGACCCTGTGGCTTCCCGTGGAGGAGCGGGTGGGCAGCAGCTGCCTGTGCAAGCTGCCAAGGGAGCCAGGGATGGAGTTAATGGGAGAGCTCTGGCTCGTTTTCCCTCCTGGTAAATCCAGTTAAAAGCTGGAACAGCTTGGAGCAGGAGCACGGGCTCAGCAGCTGCTGCTGGGACAGTTTGTGACCTCTGTGGGCTGGCAAAGAGGGGAGGCTCCTGTAACACATCCCAGGAAACTGCTCCAGATCCTCCGAGCTTGGAACTTCTGCTGGAGCTGAGTTTGAAATGCTCAGAATTCCCTGGAGCTCGGGGGGTTCCTCTGAGGTGCTGCTGCAATGCAGGAAAATCCCATTTCCCCCAAAAGACACCTTGGAAGGGACAACTTTCAGTGGATTGGCTCAGCCTTTGGATGGAGGTGGATTTTTGGGAGTACCTGAGGGTCTTTCCACCTTTCTGTCTCTCTTTGCTCCCATCCAGATACCCAAGAAGTCAGATGGGAATCTCACCGTTTTTCTTAGGAAAATTCCAGCCTGGTTTGTCATTTGGAAGCAGACAAGGAGAGCTCTTCGGGGAGTAACAGAGATTTTTATGCTACAAGCCCAGAGAAGCAGGATCCTTGAGAGGGAATGTGTCAGGAAAGGGGAGGAAGGTCGGACCTGAGTGGAATTTCATTAATCCAAGTTTTTCCAGAGGTTTCTGGATAAAAAGCTTTAAAATCTGCATCAGCTACTTCATTTTTGGGATGATGGAAAACACTTCAGGCTCCCGGAGTCCATTCTGGTCCATCGAACACATACACTATCCCAGATTTCCAAGTTGTTGGAATAAAATAAACACAGACAGACAAGTGGACACTAAAAATCCTGGAGTTCCCTTCCCAGCCTTTCCTGGGTCAGGCCTGGGCATCAGGGAATTGCAGGGAATTCTTTTCTGGGAATTCAGGGCTGGTGGTGGAGAATGTCCTTCCCAATTCCCTGTCTGGCAGCTGCTGAGGGATCTCCTGGAGCTCCAGCATGGCCAAAATATGTCCAGGGCAGGAATTCCACGGGAATCCAGCAATTCCTGACCTTCGGATAATATCCAATGGAGATCAGATTCCTTGGAATAAAATCATGGAAGCACCGAGCAAACGTGGTGAACTCAGATTCACCTGAACAACCCTAAATGGTCCCATCCCCAAAGCCTAAAATTCCATCACTGCTGGCAGCATTTTTTCCCCCACCACTGGGATAACTGAGATGAGTGGATTGCACTGCATGGAATCAACTCCCAGGGAGAAAGTTCAGGGCAAATTCCACACAAACCATGGGAAGAGCAGGATAATGGAGCCCCTTGGAGCATGGGCTTTATCAGGCAAAGGGACTTGGCATGAGAATTCCAATTTGCTGGAAATTCCAGTATTTCCAAACTGTATATAAAATAACATAATGCAACAATAATAATAATAATAATAATTATTATTATTAATTATAAATATAATCCTAATCATAATCAGAACAACAAAAAAACTTAAGCAAATGGTACAGAAAGTTCTGACTGATGTGTTTAAAAACATGGCAAGAAAACCTATTAATAATCAAAATAAAAATATTAATTTTCAAGTTTTATTTATTAACAAGAAAGACAGAAAGCTGGAAAAAAAATCTCCATTTTTACTGAAAATTGCTATTTTAATGAATTCCCAGCTCATCTGTTGCAATCCCTGCATTTCAAGCACCACAGAAACGCTGTAACCAACCTAACTTTTGTTGGCCCTTCCAAACCCATTTAACTTCCCTGATCCCTGTAACTGAATTCCTTAAAATAAAAGAAATCCAAAAAATTCACTCAAATACCGGTAAATAATTTGATTTTAGCCAAATTTTTCTGCCAGGCTGAAATATTTGTAAATCCTCCTGTGTCCACGGCGGGATGAACTTTGCCTCTCGTGTCTGGAAGTTTATTGCCCATTCCTAATGATCAGTATCCATTTCATTCCCGAGGAATGAAGGGATTTGAGCGCTAATGTGGCACTGGGAGCAGCACTTTGCTGCTGGCTTCAACTGGGAAAATGATTCCGTGTCTCCCTGTTTTCCTGGAGCGGGCGGACACCGGACACCAGCCCATGGAAATCGCTCCTGGGTCAGAAGTTTAAGCCTGAGCAGGGCTGGGGGAGCTGATCCCTGTGGGGATCCTGATCCCAGAGCTTCTCCCTGGAAAGCAGATCCAAGTCTGCAAAGCAAGGGAAAAATCTTTTCTTTCTGTGGTTTTTACACACATTCCAAAATATTTTGGACTTTATTCCTCTCCCCCCAAAAAATCGTATTTTGAGCCTTCTCACATCCTCAGGTGTTGCTGTTGCTGACCTTTTCCAGCATCAAGAAATGGTTTGGGGTGGAAGAGACCTTAAAGCTCATCCAGTTCCAGCCCCAACACCTTCCACTATCCAGGCTCCTCCAAGCCCCATGCAACCTTGGACACTTCCAGGGATGGGGAATCCACAGTTGCCCTCCCCACTCTCATTGTAAAAAATTCCTTCATTTTTCTTGCCTGAATCTCCAATTCTTCAGTTCCAAACCATCTGAGGATGGGGTTTGGAGCAACCTTGGGATAGCAGGAGGTGTCCCTGCTCATGGCATGGATCAGGATGAGCTGTAAGGTCCCTCCCAACCGAAGAATCCCAGAATTCTGTGAGGATCAGATGGAAAAAGCCAGTCCTGCTCCCTGAGGACTTGATGGGCTGCAGAATTCCCTGGAGTTTCCAGGCTGGAAAAACTCCTTGGGAAACTGCTGGGATGTTGAGCTGAGATCTCTGGGAGCCAGGATTGTCCCTGTTCCAAGAGTGGTATCAAGAAGAGAAATAAAGGAAAAGATACCAAGGCAGCCCCCACACTTTGAATTAATCTGCAAAATCCTGGGATCTGCTGCAGCTCAGGGAGGGAGGCAGAGTGACAGGGGGAGATGGGATAACAAGGAAAAGACCACCCAAAGGAAAACTTGGATCTTGGAAGTCACTGGGCAGAGACAGCCAGGAAATCTGCTCTCATCTGAAGGAGTTTTAATGGCTTCTGGTTCCCACCAAATTTTGGATACCTCGCAATCTGCTACACCCCAGTTTTCCACAGGAACATCCCTCTGGGCTCTGGGAGCAGCAGTGGAATCTCCTCGGTGCCATCCAGACATTTTTTCTGTGGCCAAATCCCGGTGCAGGAGTCAGAACTCCCTCACAAAACTCACCCCTTGTGTTGGGAAGGCTTTTGGTTGGCAGGTCATGGAATGCTGGCTCATTCCAGCTGGGAAACCATTCCCTTTCCAACTTACGAGGAGTCAGGGATGCTTTCCTGACAAAAAATCCGAAGAGTTGCTGAATTCTGCTCTGTGGCAGCAGCTCCCCAAGGCCAATTTTCCTGGCTAATCCTTGGAGCCTGTCAGGATGTCGGAGCCAGACCCGGCCTGGCACGGTCCCCAAGGGGCTGTGGCTGTGCAGGGAACAAAAGATCCCGTGACAGAGCTTAAATCCGTGGATCTGCCTTCCTCTCCAGCCTGGACTGACCTTTTTGCTGCTTTTCCTGAAGAGTAACAGGAGGAAAACCCTGCAAGGTCTGTGGGAGGCTCCAAGCCCTGCTGATAAATTCTGGATAAATTCCTTTATCACAAGTGAAATCCAACGTCTTTGGCTGCAGCTGGGTGAAGCTCATGGCAAAAACTGATGAGTTTTTCCTGGTGCCACTGGACACATCCCAGCCCAATCATTCCCAGCTTTCTCTTGGCTCCCAAATTTCTCCAGAACACAGCAGACAAAACATTTCCCTCTATCCCCTTCCTTAACCTCTCTCCCCAGAACAAGAGAATAATAATAAAAAATAACTAATGGGACATGAGCTACTTTTGGAATCTCCTGGAGCCTGAGGTTTGGGAGAGGGAGCAATAAAAACCAGCCGTAATTATAAGTGTGCAGAGGAGCTGGCCTGGAGGAAATGGGAAGATTACACGCTGGAGGAATTGGGAAAGAGCTCCAAGACGAGCAGTCTGAGGGGAAGTGATGGCCCACTTGGAACTGTTTTCATTTCAAATTGAAAATAAAAACTTGTCTCCCTTCCTGATGGTTGTTCAGGGCACTCTTTGCCTAAGGAGCAGCGTGGAAATTCCTGGACACGGTGGAAGATGAGGAGGGAGAAGAGATTCAGGCCTTCCTCTGGGTTATGCAGGAATAAAGAAACCATTGGAATAGAAGGGATGGTTATACATTCATAAATCCTTGGGATTGGGATGTTCTCCCTCACTCTTATCCCAGGATCACTCCTGGATCCCAGCTGGATCTGCAGCACCCCTGTGGCCTCAGCTCATCCCCAAATCCTCCCCATCGAACAAACTTTGCAGCCAGCTCAGGAACAGCTAAAAACAATTTCACAGGAGGCACCTTCATGACCTGACAGCCCCTAATTAATCACCTTGGGGTCAAGAGGAGTTGAGAGCTAATTGGAGAAGACCCCAGCTAATTAGGACTTCCCTTCCAGGGTCACAGCCCCTTTAACTTGAAAATATCTCAATTTATTGTGAGCCAGAGTATGAATATCATTGGAATTAGACCTGGCCTCAAATTTTCCACTCCCTCGGTGCCAGTTCCTCTGCAGCACCCTCCAGTGTATCCCAGTTCTTGCACTTGCAAAGGAAATCCTTCTCCAGTTGGGAAAGTTGCCTTCATTTCCAGGCTTAATTTCTTTTTGGCCACCTGGTTGTTCCTGTTCCTTCAAAAAGAAAGGGAACAGCTCAGCCAGCGGCCTCAGTTGGGATGAGGAGCACTGCAGAAAATGCAGGAACAGCTGGGCTGCTGGATGGTATTTTTATGGCTTGCTGGGATCCTCCTTCCATCAAATCCTCATTATTGCATAGGATGGTTTTCCTTCCAGATGAAACTGCAATTATCAGTTCTGCCTGTGAGTAAACCACAGATAGAGCAGCTTTGGGGCTCAGAAATCACTGAAATTGAACCCAAAAAGAGCCCAGTGACGGGAGCGTTCCCAGTTATCTGTGTGTATTTAAATAGGAGTTATTACCTTGACAATAGATCCAATAGCAGCTGTTTTAGGGGAAAGAAAATCCCTGAAAAAAAAAAAAAGCCAGTGGTGAGCAGAAACCACCAATTTCATGCAGCAAGAGCTGGAGGTTGAAATCAATCTTTTTCTTGCCCAAAACAATCTCTGGCTTTCTCCAGCCAGCAGTGGCAGGGACAGGCTGAGCCAGAGGCAGCCACAGCTTAATTTATCCCATGGATTTTCCCTGCTCAGTCCCAAAAAGAAACCCTCCCCTACCCTGGGCACTGCCAATGGAGACAGAGCCTTTCCAGCTCATTGTGGGATTTTGGCCTTTGCCAGAAGCTCCACTGCACGTTTTAGGACTTGGCATGACAAAAATCCCAGCCTTGGACAGCAACCCCATTAGTGGCTTAAAAATAAAGCCCAGCTCAGGGCTCCAGACTAAACCTCTGCAAGGCCTGAGGGGTTTCTGCTCCATGGTGATGTGGATTTAAACAAGGGTTAACTCCAGGGTCCACGGGTGGCATTCCAGGACTGGGGTCAGCAGAGCCAAGTTTATCTGCTGGCTGAAGAATCCCTGGAAAACGGGATGTTGTTCCTATTGAGCGATGGAAAACAAGGCTGGGAAGGACCTGCCCAGGCCATCCCAGCCATTCTCCTGCCTCAGGTGATGCCTGTGGGGCAAACCTGCTCTCCAGGAGGACGACTCCAGTACATCCTCAAGTGGTTTTCCCCAGTGCTCAACTCCATCTTGTTAAAATGACTTTTCTACCTTAGAACTCCCAGAATTTATAGAGTTTTCCCAGTGAGTATGGAGGGAGGAGCAGCTTTGACACACTGGAAGACTTGAGAAGATGAAGGAGGATATTGGATTAATAATAATAATAATAATTAATAATAGCAATTATAATTGGCCTGTGATCCATCCTTTCCTCAGCATCCATCTCATCCATCCCCCAGGGATCCATGTCCCAATTTTCAGTAACAGCCTGGGAATCCCAGAGTTGGATCCCCAGCTCCCCTTTGTTTGTCCCGTTATTTTTGGGTGGGAAAGTCCAGGAATGCTGCAGAGGTGGGGTTCTTTGGGAGGTGGCAGTGCCATCTGCATGGCCCACTTTGGTCACATTCCAGCAAGAACAAGGAGGGGCTGTTCCCTGGCCATGGCCCATGAGCCAGCACAGAGAAGTCATGGACTCCTGAAAACTCCAAAAAGCTGGAGATGTGGAGATCTTTGGCCTCATTCTTCTCCAGCTCAATGTGAGTTGATAAATCAGAGCCAGCTCCACACTGGGGACATGGGGTTTGTGTTTGTTTAATTCCTGCATCTGGTTTTGCTCCACTTGGGCTCTTTGTTTTTACTTATCGGGATCCAAACTAAAGCTGGAGCTTCCCCAGGAGCTCAGGAGAAAGCAGGAGGAGTTTTTCCAGGGGAGGGAATTCCTGCAGACCCTCAGTGGAGGCTGAGAAAAGGGGTACAGCCAGAGGCAGGAGAAGGTCAGAGCCACACAGGAATGAGAGAAATTCTTTTCTAAACTTTAATTTTGTTTCATCCACAGTTCTGCTCTGATCCATGCAGATCCCACAGATCCCAGTCTTTTGTAGGGAGCTGGATTTAATTCTGGAACTGCTTCATGAAATCCCAGAATGGTTTGAGTTGGAGGGACCTTAAAGCCCATCCAGTGCCACTGGGCAGGGACACCTTCCACCATCCCAGGTTGCTCCAAACCCTTGGGAATGAAGGATTTGCCTCCTGCTGGATGGGATGCTGAGGGCAGGGAGCAGCCTGGCTCCTGTTGAGCAGAGAGCAGGACGATTTTGGGAAAGGAATAGGCTCTGGTGTTCCCCACGCCTCTGTCTCTCCCCATTTTTGGCCTGGCAGCCTCTCCTTTGAGTGACAGCTCAGGAAGAAAAGCAAGGCTGTCAGTATTTCAAAGATTTCCTAAAAGTCTTGATGTTCCTACCAAAAAAAAAAAGAAAACCCAACCCAAACCCAACCATACAAACCAACCTCCAACCCCTTCAGCTTAACAGCTTTATTAATCTCAGAGCAGGACTTTGCCAGAACAGGGCTGGGAGGACTTGCCAAATTATTTGTTGTCATGAAAATAAATGAGGTATCAAGCTCTAAAACAATGGTGTGGTGACAGAAAGCTGGAAAGGAGGAGCAGCCCTAATCAGAGGCGAACATGCCGCGTGTTCCGGAGCCGGGAGCATGGAGCTGGGACAGGATCCGCATCTGGAGGGGGCCGTGGGATCTGGGATCCATCTGCTGGGCCCGATGGCTGGGAATTAACTCACGGGGACTAATTACCCCAGGAATGGGAGCTGGGGGGAGAGGGGGTGTTTTTTTTGGGATCTCAGAGCGCTTTGGGAAGAGTGATGGTTTTCCAGGATGGTGCTGCATGTGGCTGTGGATCAGAGGGATGCAGCAAGGCTGATGAGGAGAAGGATGAAACATCACCACCTTTTGCTTTTCAAACACTCATCCCCAGGAGGTTCCAACCGTTCTGTGCCAGGAATATCCAAAGGGAAAGGAGAAGGATCAGCAAAGGGAGCTGGAGGCCGACACACCTGGACTAGAACCAGGCTGCACCACCCAGGTGGGGCCCAGAGCCCTCCAGCCATGGCCGAGTTCCCCTTGCAGCTCAGAGGATTCCGGCAAGTCCAGCCCATCCTGGGGCTGTCCCTGGACTCATCCCATCCCTGCTGGCCCTGGACTCATCCCCGTGGCCCCTCGGGCGGGCAGCTGGCGTCGTGCAGCCGGATTAAGAGCGGCGCTGCTCCAGCTGTGCTGATCCGACACAGGCCCCGCTCCGAGACACGCCGGATTCCCCGCAGGGGCTGCAGAAAGGACACCCCCAGTTGCTGCCCGTGCCTCTGTCTCGATCCAGCGGCACTAATTCCCACCCTAATCCTGCTCCACAACGGGCGCAGTGTTGGGGCCCTTCCTCCCCGGCTGACCCCGTGTCCCGGCCCTGGCCACGGCTGGAGGGTGTCCCCAGGGAGGGGGTGACTGCTGGGGGGGCTGCAGGCACAGGTGGCCCCACCAGCTGTGGGGTTTCGATTTCCCGCTGATTCCCAAACGGCCCTGGTGGTGTCGGAGGAGCGGGAAAGGCAGGGCAGGCTCAGGAAGGGGCTTTCCTCAGCCTGTGCTTAGCCCTGGCTGTTGTGGCGTCTTCTGCTGCAGACCCCGTTGGGGATCCCATTATCCTGCAAAAATCCAGGATGCAAAAACAGAGCGGGTTTTCTCTTCCAGTTCTGTCCCAGGATTACTCCAAACTGGGCTCCAGGTGCATCCCCAAACCTTTGGTTGTTGTCCCATCTTATAGACACTGATGTTGTTATTTTTATTCCTTTCCAATGCACACAGCACCAGTCTGTGCCGAAATTTCTTCCTAAAAATTGTCCTGGACTGGCCAACCCTTTCTGTGCCCCTGGAATGCCCACAGGGATTTATCCAATGCTGCCCTCTCCAGAAATATGCAGCAGCTACCTTAAAAGATCATCCTTGATCTAGTTCAGTATCAAGGAAGGAGGAAGGGACTGGGCCAGCCTTAAATCCTCCTTAAATTCTCCAGCTGGAGTCTTATCCCTGGTATCCAGGGATACCTGCCACAGGATCCAGCCTTAAAAATGTGTTTGGCTTGGAAGGAGCCACTTTTAACCCCTTCATCAGGGATTGAATCATCTCAATCCTCTGGAGCATGGCCCCGTGTCCAAGCAACTGTCTGGTGGGGAGGGAGGCTGGCAGGAGAACTCATCACTTGGCATGTGGAAACAGCTTCCTACACATTCCTTAAAAAATGGGAAAGAAGATGAAGAAAAAGAAGGAGAAAGGGAAGAAGGAGGAGGAGAAAAAGAGAAGAAAAAGAGAAGAAAAGGAGGAAGAGAAAGAGGAGAAGGAGGAGAATAAGAAGAAGGAGAAGAAGAATTAAAAGAGAAATTAAGAAGAAGAAGAAGAAAAATTAAAAATTAAAAGAAAAAATGAAGAACAAGAAGAACTAGAAGATATTGCTAATCCACACAGTTTGAAATAATAACCAAAACCAGATGGCCAATTCCCCTCTGCTTTATTAACTGGATATTCTTCCAGTCAGGAGATCAAGAGCTTGTGAGGTTCCCCTTGATGAGGGAACATCTCTGGAGAACGTGAAACAGGAGGGGATTTTGCAGTAGTGAAAAGAATCCCTCCAAATTGATGGATCTTTCAGCAAATTCCTCCATTTCTTTCCAGCCACTCCTGGATTTCAGCTTTCCCTCACAGAATCTTTCCTTAATTTCCCACATCCGCTGAAAACCAGAACCAGGAAGTGAAAATGGCTCAAACTGGCCAGACCAGTTCCACTGCCCACATTAAGTCAACTTGGAGAAGTTAAACAATGTTTTTGTGGCTAAGGCAGGTCCCTGTAGATCCACACTCAGGCCCTGTGCATTCCCAATGGAATTCCGTGTCCCTGCTCCAGCCAGGGCTGGGTTTTCACCCTGGACACGCTGTTTCCATCCCTTTCCCTTCCTTTATGCCACTGGAACATGACCTGGTTGAAGTCTTCTCTTGGAATGAGTTTTTCACAGCAGAGCAAACAAGAATGAAGATAAAAGGAAGTAGTTAGGATCCAACAATGGCTCAGCTTGGTGATTAATTAATCAAGAGAAAAGGAAAGTCCCTTTATCAAGGAAAAGAAAAGACTTCTCAGGAATTGGATTCCCTTTGAAGTGGCTGTAGCTGAGTCACCTGCTGACTTGCAGCTTTATTCCATAAAGGATTTGGGAGATTTCCTGGTGCTGGGACACCAGGAGCACGAGGCAGATGAAGGGAGATCCGGAATTCCTTGGGAAAGGAACTGTGGAGCACCTCCAGGCTCTCCTGTCCTGCAGAGACAGGTGACATTCCTTGACACAGGAGAGCTGTGGGATTCTGCTCAATCCCAGTTTGGACCTTTGCTGATGGTGTCCCACCAGCAGGAATCCAGGCTGATTCCCACCAGTTGCCACAAGGTGTGGGACAAGCAGGAGGCGCTGCTCCAGCTCCAGCCCTTCCCAATCCTTGTCCCAGCCCACCCAGCAGCATCTCCATCTCCCCCTGTGTGGGACACAGCTCTGCTCCCTCCCTCTCCAGCCTGCCTGGTATTCCAGGTTGTCCAGAGTGGGTTAGGAGCCTCCTTCCCTGGAGATACTCAAAAGCCACCTGGACACAATCTTGAGAAATGTGTTCTAGGTGGGGTGGGACTGCACAACCTTGAGTGTTCCCATCATCCTGAAGCAGTCTGGAATTTTGATGCCTGACTCCATATCTGGTCCTAGCCACGGAGGCCATCCCTGCCCTCCTGGCAGAGATCCCCATTCCCACCTCACCCCATTCCCATAGAATGTGGATTCCAGGTTAGGAATTAACAGCTCCCCATAATGAGCTGAGGAATGGCTGGGGCAGGGAGTGGCAAAGCACATCCCAGCATTGTGGAGCTGTTGGGATTGTTCTGTGCCTTGGCTGGGTGGGTTTTCTCTGTCTTTCCTCAGTGAATTTCTGTGGAATGCTCACTGGAGACAGGAATGTTGGTTTGTCTTCTGCCCTTCCCAACGGCATTCAGAGAAATTCCACACACAGCACTTTTTTAGCTCTTTTCCTGCTTTTTTGAGCTGGGGTTTGCTTGGAGTTGGACTCAAGGCAAGGCACAGCTCCTGTTTTCCCAGAGGTCACTCAGTTATAGCAATCAATACTCCCAGGCTTCCAAAAAATATTCCCTGGGGACTAAGTGGAAAACAATAGGAAGGGTAAGGAATGGTTGCTGCTGCTTTTCCCATCTAATGGAAACATTATTATAATAATTTAATAGTAATTTAAAAATAATTCTTGTCCCATTTTAAAGGTACCAGACCAAGAGATCTGGAGAGGGAAAATTCCTAGTTTTCCTTTCTTTTCCCTGCTTGGTTGGCAGAAAAGGGCTGGTGATCACAGAGATATTCAGGAATCTTCATCAAGAGCTCCAAGTTTTTCCCCTACCATTCCTTCCTTCATGAACACTTGGACACTTCCAGGGATGGGGCATCCACAGCTTCTCTGGAAAACCTGTGCCAGGGCCTCCCAGGGAAGAATTCCTTCCCAAAAATCTCCTCTAAACCAAACTTTTGTATTTGTGATACAAATACAAATACAAATACAAATACAAATACAAATACAAATACAAATACATCCCAGGATTTCAAAGCTTCTCCCTCTGCCCCATCCCTGGAAGTGTCCCAGGCCTGGCTGGACGGGGCTTGGAGCAACCTGGGATAGTGGAAGGTGTTGGGGATGGAACTGGATGAGCTTTAAGGTCCCTTCCAGTCCAAATCATTCCATAATTCCCTGATTCCCATGAGATCCAGACTGTCCTGTGCATGCCAGCACCTCTGCGGGCCCACAGAAATTTAGGGATGACTCTGAAGCTGCTGTGCCCTGTCCAAGCAGCTCGTTCCTGCTTTTCCCCTCCACTCCTCCTCCCCCAAGTGTTCCCACTGTTTTTTTGGAGAAGGGAAGCCCTTCCAGGGGCTCCTGGCAGAACTTTGTCCCTCTCTGAGCTCACGTTGACCCTTAGAAAGGCAGGACAAGGACCTGGAGCTGTTGCAATCAGGTTTTTCCTGCTCTCCCATCCGAGGGCGCAGCCTGCTGCTCTTCCCTGCTGGAATTTGGGCCTGTCTGGAGCAGGGGGGAGGATTTTGCCTCAGAGGTGGGGAAATTAGGGAGTGATAATCCCTAAAAAAAGGGAAACCACCCCAAGCAGCTGATTTTACATCAGCAAATGACACCGATAAACACACAGAGCCCGAGGGAATTCCGGTGGCATTTGGGAAGCTCCAGGTTCCAACCCCAGCTGCTCTGGCCAGTCTGGCATCAGAGCGTGACCCCAGGAAAAAAAAACAAACAGGGTTTTTATTTTCCATTTGACCCCGGAGAGGTGGATTGTGTCTGGTTTTGCCGAGCTCCTCTGCACTGCTGTGGAGTGATGCAGGCTTGGTGTTATCCCAGGAGAAAATTGCATTTCCCTGCTTTTAGGCTGGAACACCCCTGAGGTGTTCCAGCTGTGTGGGAGCGAAGGTTCTTTGGGAATGATCCTCACTCATCCTCCTCCTCCTCCTCCTCCCCACGGAGCAGAGCTGACAATGACACTGCAGCCTGAGGCTTTTGCAGGGAGAAGGGAAGATGTTCCTGTTGTGGCCGTTTTTGGGTGGGATGTGCTGAATCCTGTGCTGAATTCCCACACAGCTGCTCTCCCTGCTCCTGCCACCCTCGTGGAATTCTGCTTTTCCCTCTGGCCCTCACCTGCCCTACACAGAAGCCCTGTGCACCCTCTTTCCTTCAGGAATCTTGCATGGATTCATCCCACTCCACCTTCCCCTTCCCAAACCCAGCAGAGCTGATCATTTTGAACCCAATCTGATCCATTTTTCCTCAAAACTTTTCTTGGGAAGCTTTCCTTGAACTCTCCCAGCTTGGGGGGAGGATTTCTCTTTCACCTCCACTTCCCACCTCACAGAGCAGGGGCTGCCAGGATTCCAATCCACATTTCCAAGTCTGTCTTGTGGCTTCCAGTGGCCCTAAAATCTGCAAATAAGATCTGCTGGAAATTCCCTGGCCTCGGCCCTATTTTTGCTGGGGAAGTCTCTGCACCTCCCCGATCACCCAGCCCTCCTTGGGCAAACAGCAATTGTGCATTTGATACTTTTATCTTTGCCCGCTTCGCCATTTTTCAGCTGCTAAATTGCATTTTTGTGGGCTTGTCTCTCCCTTTTTATTTCAGTTTACGTTGGGCTCTCTCCCCAGTGTAACCATACTCGGAGGAAGATTTTAATTACCTCCCTTTAAAGCCGAATGACAAGTGGAGCATGTCATTGGGAGCTAAAGTATCACTTGGAAATGCAAAAGGCCTGGCTTTATCAGGCTTAAAAGCTTTCCTGGAATCTGTTCAAAAACTGCTGACTGGGCAAGATTAAACATCCCAATGTTCAGTCAAAGATCTGGGCATGTGGTGTTTTTTATTCCCCCGGGGGATCTGTGAAACTGCAGCCCTCGGGCCTTCTGCTCCAATATTCTCCAGGTTTTGTCTCCTTTGTGCACCAGGGAGAAGCTGGGAATGGGAATCTCCAAACGCCTTTACTGGGAGGGTTATCATTCCTTCAAATCCCTTCAGATGTTCCTGGAGCAGCAGGAAAGCTGAGGGATGCTCCCTGTCCTCACACAGCCTCCTCAGGCTGGGCAAGGACCCTGGAATTTGGGATCCCACAGCCCAGGGACAGCCTGGGTACATCCAGGCTTTGGGAATGCCCAGCTGGGAAGGGGATTTGTTGGGAAAGGTTGGCAAATGATGCCTCAGGCTTTAGCTTTTATATTTTTCAGATTCTGTGCTGTTTTAGTGTGTAATTCTGAGCTTCACATTAGGGGATGGTGAGCTCTCTGCACAGAGCAGGGAGACAAAACAATTCCTGCTCTAGCTGGGGACCAAGGACAAATGATCCAAATCTCAGCCCAAGAGCACAAACAACGTGGGCTGAAGAGAGAAAAACAAGGATGGGACTGCATCAGCTAAAGCTGGAATTGGACAATTAACTGCAATATGCAAATGGAGCAGAACTTATAAAAGTGAGACACTTTGAGTCCATTTTGTGACCATTTTGGTTCATCTTGGGTGCAGCCCTGGCTGGGCTCTTGTGCTGCCCAAGGTGCATCCATTCAAGAGATCCTTCTAATAAATCCCTACTTTATTCTTTAATCTGTCCAGCCTCTGTTCTAGCTCAGCCTTCACAAGGCATCAGGAATGGCTGGGACAAAGATTTGAAGTTGGGAGTGGCACAAGGTGAGGCCAAGGGTGCCCCTGCCCACCTCTCCTGCTGGAGATGTCATCCCATCAGGATGAAGAGACTGGGAAATTGGGAAAAGAATGGCCAGAACTGACTATTCCCACTCACCCCCTGAAAGTCACACGGCCACGTCATGGTGGACAAGGACTGTGGAACTGGGAATTCTGCAGCCCAGGGACAGCCTGAGCACATCCAGGCATTGGGAATTCCCATTTGGAAAGGGTCAGCAGATGCAGCTCCTTGGAATGGTTGGGACAACGACTGGAAGTTGGGAGTGGCACAAGGTGAGGACAAGGGTGTCCCTGCCCACCTCTCCTGGAGAAGATACCACCCCATCAGGAGCAGAGCCCTCAGGATGAAGAAACAAGGAAATTAGGGGAAAAAATGGCCAGAACTGATTATTCCCACTCCTCCCACACCAGGAGCTCCAGGGTGGATTTTCCTGAAGGCTGCAGGGAACAGGGAATCTCTTCATTTGTGGCAGTAGGATTTCCCTCCCTGAGCACAGTGAGACCATCCCGATCCAAGAGCTCCTTCAAAATGCTTGGGAAGGAGAATTGTGGGATGTGGAGGGGAAGCACTTAATGGTTCAAAAGGCACGTTGGACTTGCAGCTCTGTGCAGATTGTCTCTGAAGGAATCCTGGGGGAGCTGGAATTACTCATTTTTAATAGGAACAGGAACCACCTGCCTGCAATCACCCACAGAAACCAGGGATACTTTGCAAGGGAAGAGCAGAGTAAATGCTTTTTACTGGAATGTTTAACCCACTGTGAGTTTTGGAGCTTTTTCTTCTTTTAATTGAAACCACACTTTTGGGAAGTGCAGTGTGCTCCCCTCCAGCCTTCCCAAGAAGCAGGAACAAATCCCAATATTTGCTGCGGGGTTTGAAGAGCAAACACGGAGCTGGTGCTCCTCCTTCCCCAAAATCCCCCAGGTTGATTGAGGGACACATCCTCATTTCTTCCTCCTGTTGGTGAAGCTTCCTGGGCTCAGATCTCACAGGAAAAGCTCAGCCAGGACTTGAGAATCTCAGGCATCGAGTCCCACCAGCTCCTGGGCAGACGGAGGAGAATTCCCAGCAGGCACATTCCTCACCTTCATGATTTTGTATCATTCCAAGTAAACCTGAGAAATTTGCTTGGGATTTTGTCACTTTTTAAAAATTCCTTTCAAAACTTCCTAAAAAATTCCTTTCAAAACCTCCCAAACAGTGACAGCACCAGGCAGAGGGCTGGGAGAATGTATCCCTGAAAGAATCCCATTTTCCTGATGGATTGACCCCGATCCCATTTCCCCAAAGCCACCAATGAAGATTTTTATGTAATTTTCTCTTTTTTCACACAGCCAAGCCAATGTCATCACCCCAAATTTTACCCAGCTAGGAAAACCCTGCTCTGCTTTGAGCCGAAATCCAAAATTGGGGCATTTTGTTGATTTTCCTTGTTTTTTTTCCCTCTCCTTCCAGTCAGGGAAAAGCAACATTTCTGCATCCCTGACCTCTGTGTGTGTGTGTGCGTGTCCTACAGCTCGGATCACCTTTTGTCCCTCTGCCTTTCTGCAGGGACTGAGAATTCCCTTCAATAAAAGGCTCCCAATGAACGTCCCCTTCTCAGGGATATCACACAACCAGGCCTGCAAAAGCCTTTTATGAGGACATTCACCTCTGACGGGATAATTTTACCTATCAGATCACATAATCTCTTCCCCTGCTGCCGAGCCAGGAAATGAAAAGGGAGCAGTGGGGAGATTTCTGCCTCGAGAGCCAGTTCTGCTGCGATGACAGCCTCGATTACTCGGTCCCAGCCCTCTGAAAGGACCAGCACGTCCTAAAATGACAATGCCCAACGAGACAAAAGGTGGGGCAAGGCACAGAGCAGAGACCAGACAGTTTTAGATCGAATTATCAGCGTTTAGCCTGTCCATAAATATTTTAGCAGGCTCGTTAGGAGCTCAGTGAGTGAAGAAGTCTCGTAATGTTTGATCCAAACGCAGGTGGCTGGAAAAAAACCCCGAGTTTAAGAGGATTTGGGAGAAGAGGATTGAGATTAGCGCACAAGCGAAGTGAAATGTTATCCGTGCCCTGCTCCCGGGGCTCTGGCTCATTCCAGGGATCCCTTTTCAGCCGGTAACACAATCAGAGGCAGCAGGTGATTAACAAATACCTGCCCGCAAAAGGAAACTGTTCCTGTCCCAGAGGGATCGAGCTGAGGCTCCTGGTGAGCTCTGCGGGTCCAGCTTCTCAGGGTTGGGACACCAAGAGCTGGGGGAGGCTCTCCCACCTCTCCCTGCCTCTGGAATAGCTGATGGTGCTGCCAGGGCACCTCTCCTCCCCTGCCCGTGGGGATCCCAGGGGCAGCACTCAGCCACTCTCTGTTCTCCCCTCAGGATGAGAATTCCTGGGAATTCCACCTTTCGCCCACCCCACAGTTCCATTATTCACTGATTACCTGGAAGCAATTCCCTGCCCCTGGAAGAGCTGATGGTGCTGCACAGCATCGGCCCCGGGGGTCCCTTCTGTCCCTTCCCTTCTGCTCTTCCATCAGGGGAACTTCCACAGGAGATCTGGGACAGTTCCTCCCTCCAGCAGCTTCCAGCAAAATTCATCCAGAGCCTCTCTCCCTGAAATCAGAGCCCTCCCTTCTCCTGTGTGTGCAGAGCTGAACCTTCCCTCTCTTTTTCTGTTTGAGGATTGCTCTCATCTGCTTTTCCAATTCCCTTTTCCCTCATCCCTTCATGCCTCCAGCAGGCTCTTGGTTCACACTCAACGTGTGCTCAACTGCAATAATTTCAGGCTGTTTGCTGAAAGCCCCCTGCCTGCCTGGTTTGTTTTCCATCCTTCCCAAAGTGCCCATGGATTTTTCCTGCAATTCTTGGGTTATACCTCTCATTTGTCTCTCAATAATCTCATTTTGGGGTCACTCAGCCTTGGAGTTCTGACCCCTCCCCAGTTCCTACAGCAGAAAAGTCACCTCCTAATTTATTAAACGTACACATGATTAGGTTATCCAAATTAATTAGAAGATTCAATAGGATCAGACCTTGGGAAAATTCCCTAAATCCATGGAATCCAGGTGGGCCACCTCTCCTGCCTGTCCCCACACCTGTCCTGACACAGAAAGGCCAAATCCCAAAGTTTTGTCCATCCACCACTGGGGTAAATCCGATGTAAATAATCATCTCCGTGCTGCCACTGCACCTGAACAATCCAGCTTTTGAAAGATAAGGCATTTCCCCCTCGGAATGTCAGTGTTTTGCTGGAAAACTTGTGCTGAAATGTCACCATTGTTCTCCCCAAATCACTTTTATGGTTGGATAATGTATTGGCAACGTCCACTGAGCTTGTCAAAACACCTGCAAGGGCTGGGTCCTCTTCTTCCCTTTCCCCCCCCCCGAATAAAATGCCATTTTTATGGGAAAGGTGCATTGTGGCTCCAGATTTCATTGGATTCCTCAGGTAGGAAAATATCCCAGTGTGGTCTGAGCCACAAGGTCCACGTCAAAAACCCCAAGGGGACAAAGAGCTCAGGGGGGAGCCAAAAGGGGAACTCTGGGAGCCCAATCCTGATGGAAGCTGGGCTATTGACCTTGGATGGGCTCCAGAGCACTCCCCTGGCATTCAAACCTGATCCTGCATTGACAGGATGTCATTCCATCAAAATGTGGTTTATAACTCGTGCTCAGCAGAGGAAAACCCTCTCCTTCCCCACCCGCCTGCACCCCAGGGACAGCACACAGACACCCTCTTTGTGCTCCCTTCAGGATGAGAATTCCTGGGAATTCCACCTTGCCCTCACCCCACAATTCCATCATTCACCCATTATGGTGTTGTGAAAAATTAGCCATTTGTGGCAGGGAAGAATGATGTTGTGAATCTATGGGATCAGAGGTTATTTTATTATTTTATAATACTATATTATGTTAAAGAAAACTATACTAAAGAATAGAGAAAGGATATTTACAGAAGGTTAGAAAGATAATAATAATGAAAATTCGTGATTCTTTCCAGAGTCCAGACAAAGTTTGTGTGACCATTGGTCAGTGATTGAAAACAACTCACACCAGAGCCCAGCCAGGCTCAGCACTTCAGGTAAACAATTCCTAACCCATTCCACATGAGCAAAACACAGGAGAAGCAAATGAGATAAGGATTATTTTCCCATCTCTGACTTCTCTCTGCCTTTTCAGCTTCCCAGGATAAAAATCCTGAGTGAAGGAATTATATTCAATAAAATGTGAAGACCACATTATGGGGAAGCAAGACCCTGGCTCCCACTCCTGGGGTATTTTCTGGAGCAGGAAGCTGCAGCTGGGTTGGGAACAGAGACATCTCCCCTTTGATTCCCCCCTGAGCTGCATTTTCAGCTCCTCCAGGAGCCTTCCTGGAGAATATTCCTGCATGAAACAGAAGGAAAACCCCCTTGGGATGTTCTTCCCATCCAGGCAGATCCATGTTGATCCTCACGCCTGGCTCCACACAGAGCACAGGACGTTTCTTTCCACACCCAGCCCAGGAGCCCTGCCTGAGCTGGAGCAGATTTTTTGGGGAAAACTCCTCGGTTTGAAGTCTTCAGGAACCCACAGCACACCTAAACCATTCCCTGCTTGTTCCTGCCAGTGTCTGCAGCTCGCAGTTCCAAGGACAAAAGGCAGGCACTGGTTGTTCCTATGGAATTCCTGTCCCTAGGAATGGCTAAATCTGATGGGCATTGAGGACAATCCCCAATTCCTGGAGAAATAAGGAGATCAGGCTCATTGCTGAGCTGCATTTTATTTATCAAAGAAACCCAGCATTCTGAGCTGTTTGTAAATGAATCTCTTTGGGAAAAAAAATCAAAAAGAACAAACAAACAAAAAGCCCAAAAAACAAAACACAAAACAAAGAAAAAACCCCAAAACCCCCAACAAAATGCTCCTGAAAAATCAAGATTTAAGAAAACTCTGCAGGGATTTGGAAGGACCAAGCACAAAAATTCTTCTTGGGAATCATCCGTGCCAGTACCAGGGTGGCAAACCTGAGCACCACCACTCCCGATTTCCTGTCCCCCTCTCATTGCCACTCCCAGGGATTTGGTAGCCCAGAATTTGGGGTGAGGACTCTCCAGGAGTTGCAGCAGCATCAGAGGGAGGATGCAGAGATTCAAGGATTGTGCATCCCTGATGCAGCTCAGCCCTAAACTTGGATTTATTCCCTCCTTCTGGAACATCTCCAACCCCTTCCTGGGGAGTGCCAGGTGCTGAAAGGGTTAATGGGGGCTATCTGCCGGTTCCTGGCGGAGGCTGGAGCGGCTTTGGAAGTGGCCAATTAATCAGGCCGGGCTTTGGAAGTGGCCAATTAATCAGCTGGTGCAGCTGGACTGGTGGAGGCAGCGGGAGGGGAGGGTCCGATAACCCCGGCAGATCCCCTGGATCCCCCCGGAGGGAGCAGATCCCCCCTTCCCGGGGGTTCAGAGTTCAGCCTCATTAGCGAGAGCTAATCAGGGAGGGAGGGCTGATGGCAGAGCCCTCTGCTCGCCCTGCCCTGGGCTCCCTCACCGGCAGCACGGTCATTAATTAGCTCCTTGATGAGCTCTCCGAGTGCTTCTCTGACCCTGCCCCGGGTGCGGGTCCCTCCTTGGATCGCCAAAAAAACCTCCAGCACCTCGGGATGAGGGAGGGGAAAGGCCACGGGTCAGCACAGGGTGGCTCAAATTTCAAAAAAAAAATAATTTTTAAAGTCATGTTTTGGGTGAAGCAGAGGCCTTGGAGGAGCTGAGGGATGGGGGCATGAAGGTCACTCTGGGCTACCAAGTTCATGGAAGTGGCAACAAGAGTAGGACAGGAAATTGGGAGTGGGTTTAGGGTGGTGCTCAGGTTTGCCACCCTGGTACTGACAGGGATGCTGTGATTCCCAAAAAGAACTTTTGGGCTTGGTCCTTTCAAATCCCTGTGGAATTTTCTTAAATCCTGATTTTAAGGAGTTTGTTTGTTGTTTTCCCCAAAGGGATTTATTTACAAACAGCTCAGAACATGAAGGTCAGCAGTAAAAAATCCAAAAATCCAGGAGTTTTCCCAAGGTTGGGAAAGCAGAGTCACTGTGGATCATCCCTGCTGAGCCACAGGAGCATCCCGCGAATGCTGCTGGGCAGGAAAAGGATTTATTACTCTGAAAATCATTAGGGAAAGTTTGCCCTGGCAAGCAGTGGGGTCTGAAACAGCTTAATCCCAAAAGAGCTGCTGAAATTCCCCATCCCAGCTGGGTCCTGGTGTCGCGTTGGTCACGGTGGCACCGGGCAGGGATGGGACAGGGGACACCTGCCCTGAGCAGCTGGGAGCAGCCAAAATCCTCAATCTGCTGCACAGGGCAGTGATTTGGGAGTCCCACCCCACAGGGACCCCCTGGGCCGTGTGTCCAGCCTGGGAAGATGGGCTGGAGCCAGGCTGGGAGAGCTGGAATTGTTCACCTGGAGAAGGGAAGGATCCAGGGACACCTCAAAGCCCCTTCCAGGGCCTGAAGGGGCTCCAGGAGAGCTGGAGAGGGACTGGGGACAAGGGATGGAGGGACAGGACACAGGGAATGGATTGATATCAACAAGGATTAAGATTAGGTGGGATATTGGGAAGGAATTCCTGCCTGGGAGGGTGGGGAGGGGCTGGGATGGAATTCCCAGAGAAGCTGTGGCTGCCCCTGGATCCCTGGAAGTGTCCAAGGCCAGGCTGGGCAGGGCTTAGAGCAGCCTGAGACAGTGGAAGGTGTTGGGGTGAGCTTTAAGGTCCTTTTTAACCCTTCTGCAATTCCATGAATCCAATTCCATCCATTACACCAGGCGAGCCAGATCCCGACAAACACCTGAGCCCAGGAGAACTCCCAAAATCCAGAGCTACACTCCCACCTGAGCTGTGGCACCCCAAACAACCCCCAATTCCGTGCCAGAGCAGCCCAAGGAGCCGGGAAAGGCTCCCAAGGGAGGGCTTGGGGGAGCAGCCCCTGGCTGGGCACAGATGTCCGGCTGCACCCGCACATTCCAGGCTGGATTGGATTTTCTGCTCCTCACCAGGGCCCTGCGGAGCAGCAGCTGCCTCAGACTGCACCTAAGATGCATAAATAGAGGCACAATACCTTATTAGAAAGGAATGCATGTCTGAGCAGGGATACTGTTACCTTCCGAGGAGGAGGGGGAGGCAGAACGCTGGGAAGAGGAAGGAAAAGTGACAGGGATCTGAACTGCCTTGGAGCCACGAGCCCAAAACAAACCCAGAGGAAAAAATCAAATTAACCCACTCCCCTTTCCCTAAAAAAGGGGGGAGTCCTGTGCCATTTGCTCCCCAAATGTTGGGAAAAGAGGATGAGCCTGGTGCTCTTGGCACTGTTTGCTCCTGGGAGCAGCCCCTGGGCACCAGGAGATGGAGGAAAATCCGTGGATTTGGGAAACCTGCACTGCCACACTCCAGCCAGGCCAGGTTTGATTCCAGGGCTGAAATTTCCTTTGAGCATTTCCTTTGAGGGGGAGGAATTTGGTGCATCCAACAGAATTCTGGAATTTGGTGCATCCAGCAAAATCCTGGAATTTGATCCATCCAACAAAATCCTGGAATTTGATCCGTCCAACAGAATCCTGGAATTTGGTCCATCCAACAAAATTCTGGAATTTGGTCCATCCAACAAAATCCTGGAATTTGGTCCATCCAACAAAATTCTGGAATTTGGTCCATCCAACAAAATTCTGGAATTTGGTCCATCCAACAAAATCCTGGAATTTGGTCCATCCAACAAAATTCTGGACATCTCTGCTGTGCAGGATGTCCCTGCTGTGGATGGGGAGTGTGGAGGCCACCAGGGTGGGTGACTTGGTGACACCGAGTCCCCTCCCCACGCTGCTCTTGGGGCAATTTTAGGACAATGCTGTCCCAGTCTCCAGCCCTGGTGAAATTCCTGCCTGGCAGAATCCAAGGAACACCCAGGGAAGGAGAGCTGAGCCACAGCAGCCCTTGAGAGCCTCATGGGGTTTTTGGGGAGCTGGGATTCATTGCTGCCCCCCAGAATTGCCCCCAGAGCCCCCCCTTGGCTGCCCAGGTGGGTCAGAGCAGGAACAAATCCTGAGCTGAGCCTGCCAGATCCTCAGCTTTGATCCTCCCAGGCAGGGATGGGAGGGAACACCTGCAGAATTCCTCAGGAACCAGGGAAGGAAAGGTTCTGGCATTAAAGGAGGTGGAGGCTCCTCCAAGCTGGAGGAGCTTGGAGCCCATCTCAGCTTTAAGGAGCTGCTTTTCCGAGGGTTTTTTTTCAATCCTGATTGTTTTTCCAAGCCCTTTTCCCTCTGCTGTGCTTTTCCCAGCGTTTCCCTGTTGGTTCTGGGCATTCCCGTGGGGAAGGGGAGGAGGGACAGCCCCGGGTTGTGGGGCAGTGGCTGTGCCACAGCAGATGTGCCACCTGGGACATCGTCCTGCTCCTCCTGGGAGCCCTGAGGTTTCCTGGGAATGTTCTGTGCCACCTCAGAGCGAAGAAAAGCTTGGTGGAGCATCTCCCCCAGAGCAAGGGCACCAAGCAGTGCCAGCAGTCAGGGAAAACCCAGGGAAAATAACAGAAATCCGTGTTTTGGGCGGCTCCCGGGGGCTGCGGGAGCGGCATTCCTGCATGGAAAGGGAATTCGGAGCTCACTGGGCACGCTGAGAACCCTCAGGCTGTTTGTGACCTTCCACGGATGTGCTGGGAATAAAGGCAGGGAGAGGGGGGGTAAAAATCCAGGGAGAAAGGGATAAAAATCCAGGGAGAGTGGGATAAAAATCCAGGGAGAGAGTGGGATAAAAATCCAGGGAGAAGGGGATGTAAATTCAGGGAGAGAGGGATAAAAATCCAGGGAGAAAGGGATGTAGAGGCAGGGAAAGAGGGATAAAAATCCAGGGAGGGAGTGGGATAAAAATCCAGAGAGAGAGGGGGAGGTAAAAATCCAGGGAGAGAGGGAGGTAAAAATCCAGAGAGGGAGGTAAAAAATCCAGGGATAGAGTGGGATAAAAATCCAGGGAGAGAGGGATGTGAAGCTCTGTGCTCAGCAGCTGGCAGGGGAAGCCACAAGGCCTCGTACAAAGGTTGGACATTCCTGTTTTAGGGATATTCCTCAGCAAATCCAGGCCTGGGCACCTCTGGGTTAGACAAGGACTAACTCAGTGGCGAGGGAAGAGCGGGACCAGCTCCAGTTTAGTGCTCAGGATTCCCACTGGGATCAAGAGGAGGGATGGGAAGGGAGCTCAGGACCTGCAGCAGCTGTTGGGGAGGCCAAACCCATTCCCAGACTGAGCCCAGCAGAGCCAGCTCCTCATTCCCTGCAGCAACACCGGGCTAAGCCAGACCCATTAGCAAGAATTCCCAAGCCCAGACGGGTGGGAGTGGATGGGGACTCAGAGGAGTCCCAGGAATTCTCACCACGGAAGAAATGGAAACAGAAATTCTGAGCCTGGTTTGTCTCCGGGCTCTGTGAGGAGGATTTCAGGGAGAGGAGTTGGTTTTCCTGCTAAGGATCCTTCCAGCTCTGATGATTTGTGACAGGCATAATCCCAGACTAATTAGATTTCGGGGCATGTGTTGAAAGCCCTGCACACTTTTATGTGGGCCGGGGTTTAGGGAGACTCCTGCTTGTTCTGCACAATTGTTTTCAAATTAATCCCTGGAAACATCAAGAAATCCAACCAGAACAATTAAAAAAATACTTTATTTTTAAATTCTTCCCTGTCCAGTCGGGCACCAGGTTCCAGTCTCTGCCATGACCCCTCAGAAATGTGCCAGGCTGTCTCCTCTCATCCCATCACTGCCATCAGCTCTGCTGAGCTGCTCTCCGTGAGTTTTAATTCTGTTTGCTCTTGGCTAAACTCCATTCCTAATCCTATTTTCACCCCTTTCGATCCAATTTAATCCAGCTTCTGTAAGTCAAAATTAATTACTCCGTGCGCTCTCCCAGCCCCGTGGGCTGAGGGAAGAGCAGAGAAATCCCATCCCATTGAGGGCACCTCGTGGCTGCTCTTATCCAGGGAAGCTGAGAGGGAAAGGAGATGGAGGAGAAAATCCTGGTGTTTATCTCAGTTTTGTTATCAGTGTTTCATCCTCGTGGAGTTCTCCTCGTGGGAGAGGGATGCCCATAAAGGAAAGGAAAGGAAAGGAAAGGAAAGGAAAGGAAAGGAAAGGAAAGGAAAGGAAAGGAAAGGAAAGGAAAGGAAAGGAAAGGAAAGGAAAGGAAAGGAAAGGAAAGGAAAGGAAAGGAAAGGAAAGGAAAGGAAAGGAAAGGAAAGGAAAGGAAAGGAAAGGAAAGGAAAGGAAAGGAAAGGAAAGGAAAGGAAAGGAAAGGAAAGGAAAGGAAAGGAAAGGAAAGGAAAGGAAAGGAAAGGAAAGGAAAGGAAAGGAAAGGAAAGGAAAGGAAAGGAAAGGAAAGGAAAGGAAAGGAATCTTCTCCCACACCTCTCAGGTTTCTTTTCCTACTTTAAAACTTATCCCACCTAAAAACTGGGTTTGTTCCTTCCAGGGATGCTGTGGATTGGAATTAACTGGGATTTGTAAAGAATCCTGAAGATGTAAAACAGAATTCCTGCTGAAGTCTACAATAATTCTTTAATCCCTTGTTTGCAGGCACCTGGGAGCTCTCATCATCTGTGATGATATTTATTCCTATTTTCCTGTTTCTCACATCCTTCTTTTTCTTCTCTTTCTCCAGAAGGATCATTCCCACACTAAAAAACTTCCCCAAAACTGGAATGATGAGGAATATATGAAAGAAGAGAGGCTGCTCTACCTGTGAAACAGGGGAATGTCCTGCAGCTCTGACAGATCCTCACCCTGAGGACCTGCAGTGTCCCAAGGAACCAGGAAAACATTTCCAGGCCAGTTTGGAGCAACCTGGGATAGTGGAAGGTGTTGGGGTTGGAACTGGATGGGCTTTAAGTCCTTTCCACCCCAAACCACACCAGGATTCCATGAGTATTTTGAGGAGTTGTGCCTTTCCTACCTAACTACTCCTACAAAAAACAAATCCAGACTGTTCCTGTTCTGGAATTCTTCTCCCCCTTTAGTTCAAGCAGCAGAAGTTCACATGGCAGAGCTGACGAATTTTGTGCAGGATCGGCCAAAAAACAAACGTCAAAGTTTGCTGAGCCCTTTTGATCCCCACCAAGGCTTTTTGGAAATTAGCTGTGAAAACAAAACCAATCCCAAAACCACAGAGGAGAGAAAGGCACTGCTTGACCCACCCGTGCTCGCTTGGTGGGAGAGCCTGTCCCACGGGATGCAGAATTCCTGCTGTGCTCCATCTGCCCACGGAGCCGTGCCCTGAAATGCTGCTCTGGAAGTGCTGAGCTGGAGCAGGCACAAAGGTGCTCTTTCATTCATGGAAAGCATCATCCTGCAGTAATTAACTGGGGATTAGCCCGGGATGATGCCCAAACAAATGAGACACGGAAGGGCAGGGAATGCTGTTCCTGCCCTGATCCCACGTGGAGCTGTGCCAGGGCAAACAGCACCAGAACGGGGCGTTGTGGCTGGGGGGGATGGAAAAGCAGGATGGGCAGGAGGAACTTTCCCAAAAATGGGGGCTCTGGTGCCTTTGTCACCTTCTGGTGTCCCCAGAGCTCGCCCGTGCCTGTCTCTCTCAGGGATGGTCTGGAACTGCTGCACTTCCAGGGCTGGGATTCCATGGAGGACCAGCCCTGCTCCTCCTGTGAGGTTTCCTCCAGGGAACCTCCCCTTCCATGGCTGCTGCAAAGGTCAGGAAAGGCCAGCAGGAGTGAGGGTTTGCTGGCAATGAGCTGGGCCTGCTGTTCAGCCTGGTCTAGGGGAGCGAGTCCTTCTCATGGCAGGATGATCCCAAGGGTCCCTTCCAGCCCAGACCAGGCTGTGGTTCCATGAATCCTCTCCCTGGGAAGCACATCTGGAAAGTTCTTCTTCTGTAAGGAGCAAAAACTGCCTGAGGTCTCCATCCAAGGGCTGCTCTCAAAGGTTCTTTGCAGATTAAACCCTGGTCTAAACTGAGTGCAAAGCTGGTCTTAAACTCCCCCCAGAACTCAAAACATAGAGCAGACAGGCTCCCCATGGGCAGGAACACCTTCCTCTATCCCAGGTTGCTCCAAACCCTGTCCAACCTGGCCTTGGACACTTCCAGGGATCCAGGGGCAGCCACAGCTTCTCTGGGAATCCCATCCCAGCCCCTCCCCACCTCACAGGGAAAGATTCCTTCCCAAAATCCCATAACCCTGCTTGTTCCCTGTGTCCCTGCACTGCATCCTGACTGCCCTGGGACCAAACCATCCCTCCTGGAGAGCCCAGGTGGAGCAGGAAAAGCCGAGAGCAGGAATTGAGTGTGTGTGAAGTGACTTTACAACCGCGCTGCCCCGGGAGGGCAATAAAAGGGCACAGCGCAATTACCCGGCTTTAATTAAGAAGGGAACATTTAAATGAGGTGCATCATTGTTTGTGTGGCACGTGTTTCATTTCGGCCCTTGCAGCTCACCCCTGAAATAAATCAGCTCTGGTGGCATTCCTGAGCAGGAGGGAAGGCAACGGAGCCGCCTCTGGAATTTTCCTTCTAAATCCCCAGCCCGCTCTGTGTGCGTGCGGCGGCACTCGAGACAATTAATTCCAGCTAATTAAAGGTGTGAGTTTCGAGCAGATCAGCTCAGCCACCCTGAGCAGCCCTCTCCATTCACAGCTCACACGACCCAGCTCGGATTGATTCCCTTGGCGTGGGATGGAAGGAATGGAATTGAGGCCGTTTGAAAAGTGAATGAACGTCTGCTCCAGCCTTTTCCAGGGATTCCATTGATCCTTTTCTTTCCCCTGAGCATCCCTGGCTTTTCTGCAGCTTTGGGTGGGCAGCTCCACTCTCCCAAATTTCAGCTGTGTTGGGAATCTCCAGCATCCAAAGTTCTGCTGGTACTAAAACCCCCTGGGTGGCACTGCCAGACTTTCAGCCCTGTGGAATTGGAATATCTCAGCTCACTGCCCTGGGAGAGCCACTCTGGAGCTGTTAACACACTCCAGCTCGGAAAGAATTTTCCTTCAAACTTCAGCCTCTCTGTCCAGCCTGCAAATCCCTGGATGCAGCCTCTCCTGGGGCCAGGAATCCTCTGGCCACTGGAAAATTTGACCTTCTGCTGCATCAGGGGTGCTCCTGCACCTCTGGAATAACAACTCCCAGATTCCCAGCTCCCATCCCTCCAGGAGGAGAGCCTGGAGCAACACTGGGGTATCCAAATGCACTCCCAGCATTCCCAAAAATGCCCTCACAAGGCTCAGCCTTCTCCTGGCTCAGCTCCATCCCTGTGCACACTCAAGGAATTCCTCCTTATTCCACAGGACAGCCAGGGAAGTCTCCAAGTTGGTGGCAAATCCCTCTGAAATTCCCCGCCGGAGCGGCGGGGCCGGAGCCTGGAAACACGGAGTGCTGTCCCTGCTCCAGTGGGGAAAACTTGGGATCTGCAGGCATGAAAGAGCCCTTGTGGTCCCCACGAGGCTGCTCCTCGTCATCCCTTCAACTCTGTGCGCACTTTTCCTGGGAGGGAAGTGAAATTCCTGCCCCGGGATTGGCGCCGCCGTGCCAGAACAGCAGTGACCTCTGTAACCACACAAGATTTAGTGGTTACTTGATTTC
This sequence comes from Peucedramus taeniatus, assembly GCA_013400575.1. Taxonomy (NCBI): domain Eukaryota; kingdom Metazoa; phylum Chordata; class Aves; order Passeriformes; family Fringillidae; genus Peucedramus; species Peucedramus taeniatus. Next base: position 46,785 of record WBNO01006397.1, on the reverse strand, counting down.
AGCTGTAATGAGGCTTTGGAAACCACCACCAGCCAAATGTTTTCTTCTCCTTTAACTCCTGGTGGATCGTGGGGAATAAATAAGGGAGCAGACAGGAATGAATGAGGGGACAGACGAGCTGGCTGGGCGGGAATGGAGAATTCCCGGAGAATTCCCCGGCGTCTGAAGTGGGAGCACGGTGGTACCCAGAGCAGGGAGGTGCTGAGTGAGAAGTTATTGGGAGAAATGAGGCCTGAACTCCTTCCAGCAGGAGCTGGAATGGCTTGGAACACTGAGGAGAATCTGAGATTCCTCCCTGCACTGAGATCCAGGGATTCACTGGGGGGTGATTTCCTCCAGGCCCTGCTCAGGCACAGGGGAGAGGTCACCAGAGCTCAGGGAGCACCATCCTGTGGAATCCTGGAATGGTTTGGGCTGGAAAGGACCTTAAAATCCTCCAGTTCCAATCCCAACACCCTCCACTATCCCAGGTTGCTCCAAGCCCCATCCAGCCTGACCTTGGACACTTCCAGGGATCCTGGGGCAGCCACAGCTTCTCTGGGAATTCCATCCCAGCCCCTCCCCACTCTCTCAGGGAAGAATTCCTTCCCAATATCCAATATCCAATATCTAATCTTAATCTCTATTAATGTGAAGCCATTCCCTGTGTCCTGTCCCTCCATCCCTTGTCCCAGGTCCCTCTCCAGCTCTCCTGGAGCCCCTTCAGGCCCTGGAAGGTTCCCAGGGTCTGTCAGGGGAAGCGTGTGCTCATCCTTTTGATTTCCACAGAATCACAGAACCAATTAGGCTGGAAAAACCTCTGAGGTCGTCAAATCCAACCTAAATTTCTGCACAAGCTGCATCTGCAGGGGATCCCTCTCCTGTAAAGCTGGTCCTGGCTGGAGTCTGCCCCACCAGGATCTGCCCTGAGCACTGGAGGCAGATGCAGACCGAGAAACCTCCTCATGGTAATAAAAACCAATTTAAAACAATCTAGGGGTTCGGAATGAGTGTCCAAACCTCTTCACTCCCACAGCAGAGCTGCAGGGGCTGCTGGAGCTGGACTGATCTGGGCTTCCCCAGCAGTGGCACTGTCCCCAGGCCTCGGGTGATGCCACCACCGTGCCACCACCAGCAGTGACAGAGCCACACAGGATCAGGTGACCCAATTAACTGGGAGCAGCTGGAAACATCTTCCTGCAGGTTTAATTTGCTGCATGACTGAGTATCAGCTGTGTGAGGGAGAGGGGCAGGGCCCTGGGCATGGTGGGATGGAAATGAGCTCCTTTCCAGGTCCCCTCGGGGTGCTGGGATCCACGTGGCACCAGTGACATCCCTCGTGCTGGTCCCAGTGCTCCTGGCACCAGGAAAGCTGCCAGGAGCTGCCCAGCATCAGGAAAGGGAAACTGGGGTTGCTCAGGCTTCCCCAGCCCTCAAACCCTGACCCCAAAACCCCGACCCCAGCCCAAACCCCAATCCCAGCCCAAATCCCGACTCCAGGGCAGTTCAGCCCCACTACACAGCTTTGGGAATTCCCAAGCTGTTTATCCACAAAGCCAGGGCACCCCAAGGCCAGGGATCTGCTGCATCCCAAGGGAAGGAAGGGCAGCCCTGTCCCTGCTGGTGGCAGAGGGGCTGCTGGTCACACAGAGCTGGTCATTCCTCAGAAAACAGAGCCTGCTGAGACCCCAAACCCAGCTGCACCAGGGCAGCCCCGTGGGGTGGAGGCAGCAGGAGCCTGCCAGGGGTGAGCTCCAAGACAGGGATTGCTGCTTCCCAAATCCCAGCTCAGCCTGGGAAATAAAACCGAGGGAGAGCCAAGCTTTCAGCAGGAGCCTGCCCTGCTGTGGCTCGGGGAAGGTGAAGAATTTCCATGAAATTCATCTTGTGGGCATTTCGTGCCCAACCAGCAGCAAACTGTGGCTGAGCAGGGGCTGCTTTCAAAGGCTTGCAGGGATTCACTGCATTTTTCCGAGCACCCCATCCCTTTGTTGGCCTGCTGGTGAACTAATCCAGCCTGATACTCCCGTTTTTGTTACAGCCATGACCTTTTCTATCCTGATTCCCATCTAACTCCAACCATCTTGGCAGCTCGGAGCTGTTTGCTGTAACAATAATCCTGCCTTGCTGAGTTTATAACCTTGTGTGCTGCACCAGCTTTTATTTGAATAGATAAAGCCAGATTCTCACCTGCACTAAGTTGGAGGAAAGTCAATTTATGCCATCAAAAGAGCTGGCCCCAAGTTTTAACTCCATCAAACGCCTCTTTGATCTCCTTTTTGGAGGAAAGGGAAAATAGAATCACTTTGTATCTGCAGGGGGTTGTGCCCCACGTTTTATCTCCTGCCTCTGAATCTTCCCGGGTGGAATTGTGCTGTTCCTAATTAGTGACTCCCAGCATGGACTCTGCTCCATGGATGGCCAGGGGATCCCACCTTCAGCTCATCCTGCAGGACAAAGCTCCCGTCGAGCTTCCACAGGGAGAGGAGAGGACTCCTGCAGGATTTGGGAATGGCAGGAATGGTTCCCACCCCTCTGGGCAGTGCCAGGTGCAGGTTTGGCACTGCATGGATGGGCTCTTATCTAATCTCATCTCTCTCAGGTCAGAGAGAAGGACCTGACCTTGTCACTTGTTCCTCTACCAGGAAGAACCCTCTGCTCCACACCTGTGGTGGCTCCAAACAAAGCTCCTCTGTTGGACACTGGCACGTTCTGCTCCTCCTCCTCACCTTCCTCCCAGTCCCTCCGTGACCTCCCTGTGTTCCCTCTGATGATCCTGCTCTCATCCCATGGAGCAGCCCCTCAAACAATTGTCCTGTGACATTCCCAGTGGGATTTCTCCAGGATGTGGCTCTGGATTGCAGAGGAACATCAGGAGGTTTCTGCAGAGCTCTTCACGCCTTCCCTGCTGAGCACCACATGAGAGGCCTTTGCCCAGTTCAATTCCTGGGTTTCCTACATTTCCTTGAGCTGTGGGATCAGCCTGAGCTGCTGAGGGGTCTGCAGACCCAATCTAGGTCACTGTGCCAAGCTGGCACTGCTGCCTTGGTGACGAGGGTCTCACCAAGGACAGCCAGCCTCGGAGCTGTCACTGCAGCCTGGCATTCCCAGCCTCCACCAGCCCAGGCTGGATCCAAAATCCTGGGCAGTGATGGATGCATTGCCTCCTCAACAAACCAGCTCCTGCTGGAGCTGCAGGAGTCCCCACGCTGGGCTTGGAGGGAGGAATTTAATCAGGTTGGGTCTCCCTCGCCTTCAGGAGTGCCTCAGCTGAGAGGAACATCAAGCAGGCAGCCACCGTGTCCAGAAGGGAAAGGTTGTCCTTCCCCCTGTTCACTGGAGCTTTGCAGAGCACTGGAGCATGAGAATTTATAATTTTTCCCAGCTATTGCTTCTGGGCTTTTCCTGAGGCTCTCCAGCTCTGGGTGTTTGTGTTTCACTGCTCTTCCTCCTCCCTCCCTGCTGCTCCAGCCCATCCTGAGTCACCTGCCACGGCACAAGGCCCCAGCCAGCCCAGACAGGGGTTGTGCAACGAGCTTTTGGAAAGTCTGAAAGGTTAAACCATCCTTATAAACAGAAGAAAGGTTATAAAAGTTGTGTTTCCAGCCCTCCGCCTCTCCCCGTGCGCCTCGGAGTCATTTTCTTTATGGCAAAAGAAAACAGAGCTTTTAATTCAGCGTCTGTGCTGAGACCGCTGAACACTGGGAAGAGGGCACTGGGTCCTCTCCTGCTTTTAGAGAGCTAATTAATTTTAACTAACTTTGCCATAAGCCTGGCTTTCCCTTTGTCTGGGCAGAGCAGGGCCATCGATGGTGTGCGAGACCATGGCCAGGCCTCACCTGCAGGAGCTGTGACAGCAGCGAGGGGACCCCCAGGGACACCCTGCCAGCCCAGGGCTGCAGGAAAACCCATTGCACCAGTGCATGAGGTCACCCCCGGCCTGGGAGACACCGTCTGCCACCGGGCTGTGCAGCAGCAGTCCCCACAGAAGTCCCTGCCTTGTGAAGTTGTCAAACTGTAAAGTTAATGAGGTAGAAATGAGAGCCCGGCGCAGGCGTCTGAGCGCTGGAATTGCTCCCCCGGCGGGCTCCCCCCGCTCTGATTGCAGCCCCTGCAAATGAAGTGGCTGAGGGTCCCCTTGGAGCCCGGCCAAGTCGCCACTGCTGCTGCAGAGAGCTCCTTCTGCTCCTTCTGCAGCTCCATAAACACGGGCAAGGAGGAACGTGTGGCTCCTTGGGGCGAGACAAGCAGGAAAAGCAGACAGACATTACCCTGCTCCTGTCCCGGGCAGGAAACACCAAACCATGGCAGGCACGCACTCACCTGCAGCCCTGCCACGGGCTGGGACAGGGCTGGGCTGTTCCTGCAGCTGAGGGACACTGGGGGACACTGGAGCACAGGTCTGGGTGGAAAAGGTTGGAGGGGTTTGTGCCCTGAGCAGAGGTGGGGTGGGACAGAGCCACTGGGGATTGTCCCACCGCACCCTGGATGAAAAAGGTTGGAGGTTTTTATGCTGAGCAGTGATGGGGTGAGACACAGCAAGGGTGTCCCAGGAGCTTGGGGACACTGGGGGACACTGGAGCACAGGTCTGGATGGAAAAGGTTGGAGGGGTTTGTGCTGAGCAGGAATGGGGTGGGACAGAGCCACTGGGGACACTGGGGACACGAGGGCAAAGGTCTGGATGGAAAAGGTTGGAGAATTTTATGCTGAGCAGTGATGGGGTGAGACAGAGCAGGGGTGTCCCAGGAGCTTGGGGACACTGGGGGACATGACGGCACAGATCTGCATGGAAAAAGTTGGAGGATTTTATGCTGAGCAGTGATGCAGTGGGACAGAGTTTGGGGATGCTGAGGGAGATGAGGATTCAGATTTAGATGGAAAAAGTTAGAGGGGTCTGTGCACTGAGCAGGGATAGGGTGACAAAGGGCAGGGACATTCCAGGAGCTTGGGGACACTGGGGGACAGGAAGGCAAAGGTCTGGTTGGAAAATGTTGGAGGGTTTTGTGCTGAGCAGGGATGAGGTGGGACAGAGAGGCACAGATCTGACTGGAAAATGCTGGAGGGTTTTAGGCTGAGCAGGAATGGTGTGGGACAGAGCAGGGGTGTCCCAGGAGGTTGGGGTTGCAACAGGGCACAGGTCTGGATGGAAAAATGGGGAGATTTTTGTGCTTTGCCTCTGACAAAGGAACTTGGGTGGATGGGTTTGGTCAGAGCTGAGCTGGCCTGGAGGGACAGCCCTGTCCCCCATCCCTGTTCCTCCCCCACCCCAGTATTCCCCTTTCTCTGAGAGAGGAACCAGAGTGCAAAGAGGGCAGGGCTGGAGCTTCCCACCTCCCTGCACACCTTCCTCCTCCTCCTCTGTTATTTCTCCACAGAATCTGGGATTTTCCACACTTTTCTTCCAAGTTATTTCTTCAGGTTTCATCATTCCCAGGGACTCCACACTTCCCTGCCTCCCTCTCCCACAGCTGCTGATGTTTTCCTCTCCAGGAGCAAACATTTCCCTCTCTCTGCACCCTTCCAGGATCCCTTTGCCTTCCCAAGCACCAGCCAGGGCCTTTCTTTATTCCACGTGTCTCCCAAATCTTGCCAGATCTGCAGTTTTAATCCCACTTGGTTTGGAGGAATTCTTAAGGAACAGGAAGTCAGGAGAGGGATTTCAGAAGGAACCAGGCAGCAAAGTCCCCATCAGCCCAGCCTCATTCCAGCATTTTCTTGTCATCTGCAGAGGTTTGAAAGTGGACATGGCCCTTGGGGTTTAGTGGGAGAACTTTGGAAACTTTAGTGGGAGAACTGGTTGGAAAAGGTCAGTGATCTTTTCCAACCCAAATTCCATGATTTCCAACCCAAATCCCACGATTCCAGGACTGTTTTCAGCAAGCAGCTCCTGCCCACCATCCCAGACACGGCTCTGGGTGCTCATCCTGAGTCTGCCTCCCCTCAGAGGGCACAGAAACCCCAGATCTCACCCAGGGAACCAGGAATATCCTTCCAGATTTTCCACACTGCGGGGCAACCCTCCTTGAGAGGGTGGGAGCAGCTCCTGCCGTGCAAATCCCATCTTTATGAGCTCCCATCCCAGCCCTGCGATTTAGAATTGGGTTTAAGATTTTTAAATACAGCTTAAAAGCTGCAAGGAGCCCAAGTGCTGCTGGAAAAGCAGCAAAGTGCTTTCTTCTCTTGCAGCACCCAAGCCTTGTTTCTGCTGCTCCCAAACCTGGAGTTCACTCCATATTCCCAATTTTACACCCCCAAAACCCCTCCTTTCCCCAGTTAGGCCCAGTTTGCTGTGCCCCCAGCCTGGATTTCCCCTTCCACATGGGCTGAGCCACCAGCAGAGCCCTGAGCAGCCTCCCAGCTCCCCGGCTGCAGATGTTGCACACGGATACTCCACGGTGCTGTCACAGCTGGACATCCCATTAATAGCAGCAATATTTGGGTTGAGCCGTTTTAATTGAAACCACGGCTGGGATTTTTTTAGGATTTTTCTTTCCCCCTCCTAACTCAAGGCAAACGTGTTCCTGTCGTCCTTCCCAGGACAGTTATTGCTCAGAGACATCTGGTTTCCCAGTTCCAGCGGCACAGACGGATTTCCACCGTGTAGTTCCTCGCCTGTTGACAGGGCAGAATTTTTTAATATGGGGTTACTATCATCCAGACTTCCTCCACCTCCTCATTTTGGTGATGGAAACCTCTAAACAGTCCCTCAGCTCCTCCATCTTCAAGCTGCTGGCCCCGGTTTATGAGCTCACAGACACGACACCTCCATGTCTGATTTCCCTCTTCCCTCCCCTCCGAGGTGAAATCCAAACCCCAAATGTGAACCGGACCTGATGGGGGTTTTTATTTTTCGGGGTTTTTTTAAGCCCTTTTGTTGAGGTCTGTTCCATAGAAACCAGAGCAGCAGCTTGGAGCACCAAGGGGAAATCCTCCCTGTTCCATAAGGGGGATTCTAAAAGAGGGAGAGGGGCTTTTAGATGGACAGATCATGGCAGGACAAGGGGAGATGGATTTAAACTGCCAGAGGGCAGGGCAAGATGGGATTTTGGGAAGGAATTCCTGGCTGGGAGGGTGGGCAGGCCCTGGCAGAGATTCCCAGAGCAGCTGTGGCTGCCCCTGGATCCCTGGCAGTGCCCAAGGCCAGGCTGGACAGGGCTTGGAGCAGCCTGGGACAGTGGAAGGTGTCTCTTCCATGGCAGGGGTGGAACAGAGTGAGCCTTAAGGTCCTTTCCAACCAGAACAATTTTGGGATTCTGTGACCCTGGAGCTGCTTCCAGCATTTCCCTGTGACACCCATGGGAATGGCATCGCAGGATGGAGCTGAGACCCAGAACGGTTTGGGTGGGAAGGGGACTTGAAGATCACCTTGATCCACCCCCAGGGACACCTTCCACTGTCCCAGGCTGCTCCAAGCCCTGTCCAGCCTGGCCTGGGACACTCCCAGGGATCCAGGGGCAGCCACAGCTTCTCTGGGCACCCCATTCCCATTCCCTGAATCCATGCACCACCCAAGGGGGATTTAAGCCCAGCTCACAGAGCTGCACTTTCCCTCCAACAATCCCACCTGCTTGCCCAAGGTGTGAACTGGGCTCTTTATTTTCTTTTTAGGCTTTATTGCCCCCCCCAAAAAAGGGCAAAACTCAGAAAAAAAAAAGAGTAGTTATTAGGTAAGGTAAAAACAAACTTTACCTTTCATTCCTGCTTTTATTGGTTACTGGAAAATAAGTTTTACAAACTATCTCTTGCAGAGGACTTGTTTGCAGCTAGTTTATATAGTAGCTTTTGTTCACATAAAAATTTAGAAAGCTCCTTTCCTTTTCTCCTTTCCCCCCCACCCCCTGCAATCCATAAGGGAGGAATTACAGTGTGAAATATATCCAGCACTAGCAGGGCTGCGTTGTGAAGCTAAAATGAACACAGTAAATTCTGAGAAGGAATTTGTTTAACCTATAACCTTAAAGTAATAAGTGGAGTGCTAAATGTTTTGGCTCACACTGATATATTTTTATAACACTTGGCAAGGCAGCTCGGAGGCTGAAAGGAAAACTGGAGTGCAGCAGGAACAGTTCCCTGCTCCTCCAGCTCCCAATCTCGGCTGGGCACCGACCCCAAAACCCCGCGTGGGCACCACGTGGAGCAGGGATGTGCCAGCCCTGGATTTGGAGCGTGGTGGGACGCACCTGGGTCCACCCAGGGTGTGTCCTCCTGCATTAGCTGAATTAGTATTTTTAATTTAATCAGGATCCCTGCAGAGGTTGTGTGGGACCTTGGGCACCGCCTGGAGCCACCAGCAGTGACCCCGCGGGCCCCGCTGGGAGCAATAATTCCCCTCCTCTGGTTTTCCAGGAGATTTAGGGGAGCTGCAGGGCACGGGCCTGGCTTTGCTTCATTAACACCCCCCTGACGAGGGCTCCAGTGACCCCGGCCCTGGCCCTGGCCGTGCCACTGCCGGGCGAGCGAGCCGCGATTGCTGGGGCTGGCCCGGCTCCGTCGCTCCGAGCCACGGGGACAACCCGGGCTGGGCCCTGGAAAACACCAGGAAAGGGTGGGCAGGGCAGGGATGGGGGCAGGAGGGGTGGGAGCAGAGCAGGAGGGGTGGGATGGGGAGCAGGTTTGGGATGTGGAGGAGGTTTGGGATGAAGAGCAGGATTGGGATGGAGAGAGGGCTTAGGATAGAGAGCAGGTTTGGGATGTGGAGCAGATTTGGGATGGGGAGCAGCAGGACTGGGATGAGGAGCAGGTTTGGGATGGGGAGCAGGTTTGGGATGTGGAGGAGGTTTGGGATGAAGAGCAGGATTGGGATGGAGAGAGGGCTTAGGATAGAGAGCAGGTTTGGGATGTGGAGCAGGTTTGGGATGGGGAGCAGGTTTGGGATGTGGAGGAGGTTTGGGATGGGGAGCAGGTTTGGGATGTGGAGGAGGTTTGGGATGGGGAGCAGGACCAGAATGCACAGCAGGACTGGGATATGGAGCAGCAGGACAGGGATGGGGAGAAGGATCCATCCCATCCCATTATCCCATCCCATTATTCCATCCCATCCCATTATCCCTTCCCATCCTATCCCATGCCTGGCCAGCCTCCAGGGCTGTCTCTCCTGGAGCCCCGGGGGTGCTTTGCCTGCAATCCCACACAGGTTAAAGCAAATCCTTCTTTCTTTCTTTCCTCACAGCGTCCCTCCTGTTGCCTCCCAGGCCGAGGTGATGTTTTTCCTGGGAAGAGCCCAAGAGCTGGACTGCAGAGCCCTGCTGAAGGTGCTGCTGATCCATCAGGGCAGAGCTTGCAGGGAGCTGGGGGGAAGGAGGGGCTGCAGCCCCAAACCCCATTCCTGGGGGGTCTGTAAGGTGCAAATGAGGGGTGTCCGTGTGGGGAACACCCCAACACCGAGGGCAGGCTCGGTGCTGAGCAGGGCTTTGGGGAGGAGATGGGAATGAGGATTTTGGGAGGATTCCAGGGGACGGGTCCCAGCAAAGGGGTCTCACCTGTGAGCACTGGTGGAACACAAAGTGTCTGCCCCCAACCTGGGGCAGTGCAGATCCCCCCAGCCACAGCCCTAATTTGGGAAAACAGCACCTGGCAGAGGCTTTCCTCAAGTGCTCAGGTCAGATTTGTGCAGTGACACCCTCAGCACAGAGCATCCATTCCTCTCATCCTGATAGGATGATCTTGGGAATTAGGAATCCTCAAAATTCCGTGTTTAAAGATGGGGAAACTGAGTCATGGCACTTTTTAGTGACTCTCTTCTTGTGGGAAGCCTGGGGCAGGTCAGGACAATGTGAGGAGCTTCACCCATCCCTGTCACCCTCCAAAGCTCCTGGGAGACCAGGGAGGATCCATCCTGGCACTCTGTGATCCCTGTGGGTCCNCCCCCTCCTCCTCCTCCTCTTCATCCCCCTCTTGAATTTTTTTCCATTTTTAATTTGGCATTATTAATCTCGGGGGGGAACAGGGTATAAATAACCTCCCTCCCCTTTCTCTGCCTCCCCTCCCAGATCATTTCCCCTGGATTAATATTTGCTAGCTCGTTTGCACAGTAGCCTGTGGATTTTCAGCCCCGTGGCAGGAGCGATGTTGACTGGCCGAGAAATTACAGGGGCTTTGCCCTGGCACAAAGCAAACAGTGTGTGCTGTAATCAGACTCAACACCTCGGCAAGGAGTGAAAAGAGATATTATGTGGCTCTAATTTCCACGTGGGATTAGCTGTTTGTCTTGTAAAGCCTTCAGGTGGGGGAAGCAGGGGGAATTTTGGGAGATGGGGCTGCAGGAGCCGGGAATTGGCAGCTCTGAACGGCCCTCACGGCTCCTGGGGGCTGCAGGGACTCCGCTCCTATTTCTGGATCCCCACAGCAGATTCCCATCCAAACCTGCCCCCACCAAAGATTTTCTGCTCATCTTATTTTGGGGTGAACCCAGAGCCCCTCCAGCGCTGTCCCCAGCTGGCACGAGGCCACCTTGAGCCACAGCAGGAGAGGGATCTTGGATGGAGGAGAAGGAGCCAGGATGGGTGAGGTGACACACTGGCCAGAGCCACGTCCCAAAAGCGCCTCTGTGCCCTCCAGGTCTGCTCTGGAGGGTTTATGGCCTGCCTGGGGAGGTGTGAAGGGACAGCAGCACACTCTGAGTTTCCTCCTGAATCGGTTCCTTGTTCTCTGGAGCCTGGAGAGGGCCCAGCCCTGGCTGGCCTGGGACGCCAGGAGCCGCCGGCTCTCCCTGGAAAAACCACCACAGGCACCGGGCTGGGAATGTCCACCCACACCGAGACTCTGGGGTGGCAGCAGCCCCAGCAGGGCCAGCGAGGGCCAGGGATGGAAACCACCCAGATCCCAGCTGGGAGCAGGGGCTGCCCAGCGCTGGGGAGAAGCGTTAGCTGCTGTCAGAGATCCCAGGAAAAATGATGGATTCGGCAGCTCTGGAGGGATGCAGGGGCGAGCTGCTGTTCTGGCAGTGAAATCCCTCTTGGCTCGGCACACACACAGCCTGGAGGTGCCTCACGGCCTGCACGGTGCCATCCCAGCCCTGGCTCTAGGAATGCCAGGAGTTTTCCCTGGAATTGGCCAAGCAGCCATCCAGACTCCCAGCAAGGATCCCCCCGGGCCAGTTTGTGCCCACGCAGGGCAGCGGAGTCGTGGGGTCCCGAGCAGCCTGGCAGGGGCTGGAGGAGCAGCCCTGCAGGGGAAGGAGCAGTGTCCAGGCTGGCAGGAGCCGGGAATGGGATGGAGGAGGCCGGGATGGCTGCCAGGAGCGCCGGGCGCCTGGCACAGAGAGCTCCTGGAGCCATCCCGGCTGCCCAACCTGGATTTACCCCACGGGGTGGGCAGGGAGCAGGACCCCCCTCAACCCTCAGGCATCCCTGGCTTTTCCAACCCCATCCCTGGGCAGAGAATTCCCTGGGCACAGAGGGTGGGGAGCAGCAAGGAGCTCCCCTGGCACCTCCCTGTTCCCGCTGCCCCCGGAGCGGGGTCACGGCTGATTTTTGGGAATGTTATTGCAGTGGCATCCAGGAGCAGGCAGGATCCTGCCTGGAATGTTCAGGGAGCTCTGCCATGGGCACATTCTTGCATGGAGTCGTTTGGGTGGCAGAGCTGGCTCTGCTTGGACAGACTGCAGCAGTTCCTGGGGTTTTTCCTTCTCTCCGCAGGAGATTCACCTCAAATGTGAATTCTGTGAATTCTGTGGATTATTGAACACAAAATGTTCCACAGGAAATCTGGGGTGAAGGGCTCGGGGTCAATGTCACCCAAGAGAAAAAGGGTGAGAGAAAGGAAGAATTTGGGAAAACCCTAACAGCCCTACACAGTGAGAAATCGTGAAGTCAGTATTCCAACCTTTATCCCCAGCTCAGTGCAAGTTTTGGGGTTGGATAAATGACTTGTAAAGGTCTCTTCCAACCCAAATGTCTGGATTCTGTGGCTCAGCCCCCTGGGAGCTGCTCTCTTCCCGAGCATCCATCCCTTTTTCCTTCCCTGTCCCTTCAGAGCCGTGTCCCTGCCTTCCCACTGCAGCCCACCCCAGAAATCCAGCGACAACGAACATGAAATATTTGTCCCAGGAAAAAGAAAAGGGCTGTGCCTTGGCTGAGGAATGAAGAGCCACCTCCCAGCTCTGTCCCAGCCGGGTTTTCTGGCACAGAGCAGGGACAGGGAGGACATCCAGGCCTTGGTGGCCCTGGGGCAACCCGGCCCAGCGGGTTGTTCCTTCAGCCTGACTGGGAAAACTCTTCCCAGCAAAGCAGGGAGAGGTTTATTACCCCTGTCGGGATCTGGGAGTGGAGACTGGCAGCACAATATAGAATCCAAGCCCAGGGTAAGAATTCCAAGCCCTTGGTGGATAAGGAGATTAAATAAAAGGGTTGTACCCACCTCCTGTCCTGTTCTCAGAGGATGGGATCTGACCCGGCTGCCTGCATGGAAAAGGGCTCTAAAGCAGAGGCTGCTCCTGCCACCCTCCTGGGGCAGTCCCTGTGAGCCAGTGTCCCCCCAATCCCTGTGCCTTCAATCCACATCCTCTAAACCCCTTCCCTTCAAGTCCCATCTTGCCATTCTGCCCCTCCAAAGCCCATGTCTCCAAACCCTGTCCCTCCAATCCCCATCCCTCCAAATCCTATCCCCCCAATCCCCATCCCTCCAATCCCTGTCCCTTCAATCCACATCCTTTAAACCCCATCCCTCCAAGTCCCATCCTGTCCCTCCAAACCCAGTGTCTCCAAACCCTGACTCTCCAAACCCCATCTCTCTAATCCTCATATTTCTTATCCCCATCCCTCCAAATCCCATCCCCCCAATCTTTATATTTGTGAGCCCCATCCCTCCAAATCCCCATCCCACCAATCCCCATCCCTTCAATCCCCCTTTCCCCCAAATCCCATCTCTCCAATCTCTGTACCTGTGAGCCCAATACTTCCAAGCTCTCATCCCTCCAAACCCTCTCCCTCCAAATCCCACCCCTCCAACCCCATCCCTCCATCCCGGCTCGGGCTGTGCCGCTGGAGCTGCCCCAGGATATGGGATCTGTGCTCTCTCCCGCTGCCCCAGGATATGGGATCCGTGCCGCTGGAGCTGCCACGGGCAGGGATAACGCCGTTCCAGCCCGGATAAATGGGATTCCTGCTCTCCTCCCGTTCCCTCCCTGCTTCCATCCCACCCCAACCCGCACCTCCTGCGGACCGGGAGCCACCCGTGCCCTGCCCTTCTCCCGCAGCCTCAGGAGGAGCCAGAGGCGCACAGGAATCCCGGGATTGTCCCTCTGGATGATGCCAAATCCCCTGGGATGCATCCGTGGATACCCCGGGCTCCAGCACCCAGCGCCCTCCTGAGGAGCTGCAGGCAGGAGGGATCTTTGGGATGAGGTGCTGCCAATTCGGGACAAAGAGTTTTAGTTCCTACAGGCGGGGAAATTCTTCACTGTTATGGAAAACAATGGGAAAAGTCACATCCCTCCCTGTAAAACCCACCTCTGGAATTTCTGGGATTATCCAGGCGGGAGCTGCTTTTGGGGAGCACCGAGCCCCTCTCCCGGGACAGCTCAGAATGAGGGATTGCAGAGTTTGTAGGAGCAGGAGGTGCAGAGCTCTGGGATGAAAGGGAAGAGCGCCTTAACCAGCTAAGATTCAGGGAATTTCACAGGGGGAAAAAAAGTAATTAATAGATAAAAAAAGAGGCAGTTAATTGCGACAGCTGCAGCTGCGTTTGCACAGGGAGGAGCAGGAGCTTCAAAGGCTGCGCTGACCAAGCTCTCCATCCTTGTCCCTCAAATCCCACGTCCCAAAATCCCTCGTGGGCCAGCAGGGACGTGGATACCCCCAGGAGAGCTGGAAAACAATTCCCTCCTGCCCTGGGGTTGCTCCGAGCAGCCTCTGCACCGAGCTAGGGATGCAAATCCCCGTCCCTCTCTTTTGCATCTCATCTGCATCTCATCTGCATCGTCCTCCTGCTCCGGGACAGGCTGGGGGGAGAGCGGGAATGGGGGGGAACTGCCTGCTCAGGGTGGGAATGGGAATGGGAATGGGAATGGGAATGGGGATGGGAATGGGAATGGGGATGAGGAATGGGAATGAGGAATGGGAGTGGGGAATGGGAGTGGGGAATGGGAGTGGGGAATGGGAGTGGGGAATGGGAGTGGGGAATGGGAGTGGGGAATGGGGAATGGGAATGGGAATGGGGATGGAGAATGGGGAATGGGAATGGGAATAGGAATGGGAAATGGGAATGGGAACAGGGAACAGGGAATGGGAATGGGGAATGGGGAATGGGGAATGGGGAAAGGGAGTGGGAATAGAGATGGGAATGGCAAAAGAAATGGATAGGAACGGATAGGAACAGGAATGGAAACAGGAATGGGGATAAGGATGGGAATGGGAACCAGGATGGGAACAGGGAATGGGGAAAGAGAGCGGGAATGGCAATGGCAGTGGGGAAAGGGAATAGAAATGGAAGTGGGAATGGGAACAGGGATGGGAACAGGAATGGCAATGGGAATGGGGATAAGGATGGGGAAAGGGAATGAGAATGGGAACAGGGATGGGGAAAGGGAGTGGGAATGGGGATTAAGATGGGAATGGGGACAGGAATGGAGATTGGGAAGGGGATGGGGATTGACATGGGAAATAGGATGGGATAAGGATAGGATGGGGATGGAGATAGGGATAGGATGAAGATGGGGACATGGGTGGCTTTGATGCCACTCAAGGCAGGTCCCAAGCCCAGAACACCTGAGCTGGCACTTTCCTTCCTTCCCTCTCCCTGGTGTGGGAACTGGGATGATCCAGCTTCGATCACCATTAAAAAGGGAATGAAGTTGCGGGGAAGACTGACCTCAGGAGAAGACTGGATCTGATGGGATCTTCATTGGATCCAGCTCCAAGCAGATCCAAAGGGGTCTCTTGGAGCTGGTTGGGTCTCACCCAGTGGAATCTCCACCAGGAGAGCCGTGTGCCTGTTCCCAGCACGGACAGACCTGGAAGTGTGGGTTCCATGAGGGAATGGGAGCCTGGGCGGTGGAATTGGGGCTGATTTGGAATTCCAGGCGCGTGCAGAGGGCTGGGATTTGTGAAAAATGTTTGGTGGGAGAAATCTCAGGGTAAATCCTCCTTTCATTTCTGAGTCTCCAAACTTGTAGCATCTTTCTGGACACCGGGAATGTGACTTGGGATTGCAGGGGGGTCACGGGAGCTGGGCCTGGCCCAGGAGCATCCAAAGCCTCTGGAGCATGGAGAGATTTATTCCAGCAACTCCTGCTGAAACCATCCCTAAAATTAAACCAAAACCCTCATTAGGAACTGACATCCACAATTTTCCCACCAGTGCCAATCTTCCTGGAGATTTTTGGGATGAGCAATGCCAAACTTGGCAGGACCTTGCAGAGCAGATGGAAGCTTGGAAATGTGACCCAGAGCTGCCTCCTCTCCGTTTTCTTTGGGATCCAGGGGACAATGGGACAATGTTTTGCTGGGAATTCCCTGTCCCTCAGCATGATGCTCCCAAGAAAAATGGGAGTGCAGGCATGCAAGGGCTGCCCTGGCTCCTCTGGGAATGCCAACAAGAATGGGAATTGTTGGCCATGGGCGTGGTGGGGCCCAGCTCTGAGCCTGCCAGGCTTGGAATTCTGCCCTGAATATCCACATGGCCTCAATAACGATCCCATTCCCCTGTTCCCACCCTTCCCACGGCCTCACCAGGGCTGGGGGGGCTCCTCTGCTGCCACAGGCAGAGCTCCACCCTGCCCAGGTGGCTCTGGTGACACCACCTGCAGTGACCCATCCCACAGGAAGGCCAGCTGGAATATTTGCCCTTGGAAATTGGGATCATTCCTTCTGGCACCTGGTGGTTTGATTGACACAGTGGTGATGGATCAAAGGTTGGATTTGATGGCCTTGGAGGTGTTTTCCAGCCCAAGTGATCCTGTGATTCCAAATGATCCAGCTCCAAACCCAAATTTTCTGGTGACACCTCCTGCAGTGTGGACCCATCACGTAGGAAGGCCAGCTGGAATTTTTTTGGTAATGGAATTTAGGATAATTCCTTCTGGCACATGGCAGTGCTGTGGTTCCATTGACATGGTGGTGATGGATCAAAGCTTGGATTTGATGGCCTTGGAGGTGTTTTCCAGCCCAAGTGATCCTGTGATTCCAAATGATCCGGCTCCAAACCCAAGTGGTTCTGGTGACACATCCCCTAGGAAGGCCAGCTGGAATATTTGCCCCTGGAATTTGGGGTAATTCCTTCTGGCATGTGGCACTCAGCGCTGTGGTTCCATTGATGCTGTGGTGATGCATCAGAGCTTGGATTTGATGGCCTTGGAGGTGTTTCCCAGCCCAAATGATCCTGTGATTCCAAATGATCCGGCTCCAAACCCAAGTGGTTCTGGTGACACATCCCCTAGGAAGGCCAGCTGGAATATTTGCCCCTGGAATTTGGGGTAATTCCTTCTGGCATGTGGCACTCAGCGCTGTGGTTCCATTGATGCTGTGGTGATGCATCAGAGCTTGGATTTGATGGCCTTGGAGATGTTTTCCAGCCTAAATGATCCTGTGATTCCATCAGGACACCACAGGAAATCCGGGAAGCCCATGAGGAGCTTTCCTGGGACTCTCAGTGCTGGATGTGGGATGGGGCTGGGTGAACCCCCCCCCAGATCAGGTCCTGACCACCAGGCAGAAGTGCTGGAAGAGAACAGCGTTTTTCCACAGCATTTTTCCAGCACTCCACTGGTCTCCAAGGAGCAGAGCCCTCATTCCCAGCCCTTCAGGTGCAGAGCTGAGCTGAGGGAATTGACTTTTGTCTGGCTCTGAGTGGGGCTGCTCCTGCTGCAGCTGGGAGGGGATTTCCCGTCAGCTGCTGGAAAAAAAAAAAGCCCCTCCAGCACGGAGGGAGCTGATATTCCATGAATAAATTGAAGTGGTCAAGTCGTGTTTTGTGTGGAAAGCACGGTTCCCTGCCGGGGATCCGGCTCCTCGGGACTCTGGGGATATAAATAACTTCACAGGCTGCTTCTCCAAATAAAAGCAACATTCAGTTATTTGATTTTTTTTCCCTTTTTTTTTAATTTTATGCAAATGATCTTCTGTTCTGTGTTATTATGTAAACGAGCCAACTGAAATGGTAATGAGGGAACCCAAAGTATGCATATATTAACTGCTGCTATGGAGCTTTACACCTCCAGAAATGGCACCAAATCCCATTTCCAAGGGAGGCACAGGTGTCCCGAGGGGGAAGATTTTCCTCCAGGACTTGGTTATTGCTGCAGTCCTGCAGAGAATAGCCAAGCATTGGATCCAGCACTGAAATTCCTGATTTCCAGTAGAAAAAGGGGTGGAATTCTGTTAGCACCGGTCTGGGCAGCAGCAGATCACATCCCACCTCCTCCCCATATCCAATAAATCGGAGTCAGCACCATCAGATTTCCCTGATGGAGGCAGAGCCTTGGGAATTGTTCTCTCCAAACACTCCATTGCAACAGGGAATCCATAGGGAAACCACTCCAGGGTTGGGAGAAAGGATCATTCCCAAGCTCAGGTGACACCAAGAGCAGCTTTAGGGCAAAGCTCATTTCCAAAGGTCAGGGGGTCTCCAGTGAAATCCATGGGAAAACTCACCTATTTTATAGGAATTAAAACATTTCTGCTTCCCCACTGCTCCACGGGATCCTCTGCTGCATGGGACACACCTCAAGCCAGGAAAAACACCCTGAGGATAAGAACCCAAAAATATCTTAATTTTCTACCTTCTTCTGGAGGTCAAAAACATCAATTTCCCACCTTTCCAAAACTCCCTGAGAGCTGAAGCTCAGCCCAAGGATCAGGGATGGATCATTCCCCCTGAAATCCTGTGTCCAGCTGAGGTTTGAGGCAATCCCAGGGAATTTTCCCAAAAAGGTGAAGCAGGTGTTGGGCACAGAGCTGACAGGGGAGGCTGGGTTGGAGGAACCTTGGCCAAAATCCACCTCCTTGTGTCTGATGTTGGGAATATTCAGCTCCAAACAACCTGGGACACAACCCCACGGATCCAACCATTCCCAGCTTGTGGGTTTGGGATCCTCCTGCAGGCAGTGGGAGTCTTCTCCTCCATCCCAAGGCACGTGGAAGGGAAATATCTGCAGCTTCTGGCTGATAATTAAATAAGAACCAGCAAATAATGGATAATTTGCTGTAGGAAAAGCTCCCCTGAGTGCCTCGGCCTGATCCAAGAGCTCAGATCCAAGAGCCTGTGGAAGCTTTCCCTGAGCCATCTGGGTTTGGAACGAGCCCATGGTGGTAATAAAAATAAATCCCTGTAATTAGGGAAAAGGGAAAATCCAAAGGATGCTGTTGGAGCCGTTTTGGGCTGGAAATCTGTGTCCTGAGGTTTGGGCTGGGAGCTCAGGACAGCCCAGGAGCTCGTGGGAGGTGGGGATGGAGGAGCACCCCTGGAATGGCCATTCCCAGGAAAGTTGGGGTGTCCTGAGGGCGGGATGAGGACACAGCCCCAGTTTGGGATCTGGCTGTTCCCATTCCCAGACCCTGCCTGGCATTCCCTAAGGAATCTTAGGCTCCCCCAGGCTGATCCTTCCTTCCTGCAGGACGGTCCTGGCCAGGCTCCTTCACCATCCCAAATCCCAGCATCATTTCCACAGCCCTTCCTTGAGTGGATTTTCCCAAAGATATAGAAATGTATCCCTGGGAAAACCCAAAACTTGGGATTTATCTTGGTTTGAGTGGATTTTCCCAGAGATTTAGAAATGTAATCCATGGGAAAACCCAAAACTCAGGATTCATCCTGGGAAGGCCCCAAACTCTGGATTTATCCTGGTTTGAGTGTATTTTCTAAAAGATTTAGGAATGTAATCCCTGGGAAGACCCAAAAATCAGGATTTATCCCAGTTTGAGTGGATTTTCCCAAAGATATAGAAATGTATCCCTGGAAAACCCCAAATATCAGGAGCTGATTTCTCCCAAAATCTGGAATTTTGCTGGAATTTTTTCTGTTTTTCATTCCCATCTCCACGTGGGGACCAGGAAAGGCTCCCAAAGCCAAGGGATCCTGCGGGGTTCAGGTGACTCCAGGGATTCCCTGGAGCTCCTGGGAGGTCCCTGCCCACCTGGAGAGGTCCCGGCAGCTGTTCCTTGGATTCTCCTGCCTGGGAAAAGAGAGATTTGTGGGAATTCCATCTGCTCATTCCAGGAGCACAGACAGCACTATAAATATAAATAAATAAATATATTTA
>WBNO01006397.1:0-14792 GCA_013400575.1 Peucedramus taeniatus | reverse complement strand
CTCCCGCTCCGCCGGTCGGAGCCGCCGCCAGCCCGGGGTCCCGCTGAGGGCTCCGCTGCCGCCCGGGCCCGGTGGATGCCGCCCGCCGCTGTTCCGGCTCCCTGTTCCAGCTGCCTCTTTCGGCTCCTCTGTGCTTTTTCCGCTGCAAATCGTCCGGGGGCTTCACCGCCGCGCGGTACTGGCGGGGGGCCNCGACGGTGGGGATGTTTCACGCTCCGGTGCGCAGCCGGGGTCCCGGTGTGCTAGCGGGATAGCGGGTGCGGGATGGAGCGGCCGGGTCCTTTTCCAAGCGCTGCCGAACGGGGATGCGGCGGGGAAGAGGCGCGGAACGGTGCCGTGGGAGCGCCGGTTATCTCAAATCCCTTTTTCCAGGTTTTTTTGGGGCGGTCGGTGCGTGGCCGGCGGAGCAAAGCTCCCTGCGCGTCCCCCGCAGCCGATCCCCGGTGCCCCCGGGCCGTGCGCTCCCGCAGCCCCGAGCGCGTCGCTCTCTCCAGCGGGCGAGTAACGGAGGAAACCGGGGAATTGCTGGAAAAAAGCGACACGAGACCCTCCGTGTGCCCTCCCCGACTCTCCCTCCTCTTTTCCCGCAGCCTTCCCGCAGCGGGCTCCATCCCGAGCAGCGGGAAGCGCCCGGGAGGTCCCGGCCGGAGGAGGATGCGGCGCCTCGGGGTGAGCCTTTGGATGGGGGAAAAAGGGAGGGTGACCCCCAAAATCTCCGCCGTCAGTTTAAATTGTCCCTTTCCGAGCCAGCTCTGCTCTTCCAGCGTTTCTTTGGAGCATTTGATTCTAATTATCCGCGGAATTCAGCCTTCTAATTGCGACTGGGGGGGAAAAGTAAAAGCAGCTCCCCAAATTCCAGTTTTATCCGCTGCTTCCCCCCGGAAAAATAGAGGGTCACGTATAAGATTGACAGGGGAAAAAATAAGAAATTGGGTTTCAGGCATTCCAGCGTTTAAAAAGTACCAGGAACACGGTGGTTTTTGGTTAATTACTGTGATGTGTAATAAATAAAGCGTATGCTTTGAATTTAAATGTGTTTAAATGTGCCCGAACCTCCGTCTGCATTCTATGTGAAAATTCATTTATTCTCTCAAATGGCAAAGCAGGATTTAATTTTATTTTTTTTTTAAAACCCCAAACTGTAATTTTTCCAGTTTTCAGCTTTCTGTTTACAGAGTTACCGCCTGACATATTTGAAATACAATTTTCAAAGTGTCTTTAAAAAAAAATTATTTTAAGGCTCAAGGCGAACTAAATGCGTTGGACTTGCTAATGAGGAATAATTGAAATTTTTTTCTAAAATTTAATGAGATTGGGGATGAGTTTATGTTTCCCTGGGCTGTGGGTTGGTGACTTTGCAGTGCTGTTGGACACTTGGGAAAATCTTTTTTTCCCTTCTCCTGTGACACATAATTAATGCATATTCCTATAAATCCTGTCTCATTGGGCAATTTACCTTGACTCACAGAATTCCAGTGTTTCATCCATTTTAGCCAGGGGTGAGTCCAAGCAATAATCACTATTTTTAGTCCACTTTTTCCCAATCCAGCCCCTCCTGCGGAGCACCTTCCTCGGAAGATCCCAACCTCAGTGCGTGACTGAGGCTGGGAAGGGATTTGTGGGATGCTCGGAGTTTTGGAGGTAGGAATGGGAACAAGAACCCCTTTTTTCTGCTCCCTGTCTTCAGCTCCAAAGATTCCTGCAAAAGAAGCCCCCAAGGACAGGAGGAATTACAGACTTTGGTTTTCTTCCCTGCTCGCTGCTGCCTTCCAGGGCTCCCCAGCCCTGCCTGAAGGCAGGGAATTGCATTTCCCAGGCCACAGGCTTGAATTCCTCTTTGTCCAGCACAGGTAGAAGGAGGAAGATGACTTTGGGTGGTTGTTTCCTCTTTTTGCAGAGGTGGGCTCGGGGATGAGGCCATGCCTGGGAGCGGGGCAGGGAACGTGTCCTGCTGCACGTCCCTGATCCCGCAGCAGCCATTCCGTGTTCACTCCTCAGGGGATGCAGCACAATTCCCTGGCCTCACACGGCCAGAACACAGGGAAAGGAGGGAGCTGGAGCACCTGGAGGTGCTCAGGAGCTCTGGTTTCCTGCGAAGTTCACTCAGCCATGAAATGGAATGAGATAATGCTCAGGGAACAAGTGGGTTCAAGTGGGGCCGTTTGTCCTGCGGGGTCTCGTGGCCGGATTTTTGTATGACAAAGGATGGGGATGTTTGCCCAGGGATGGGCACGGGCTGGAGCTGCAGGGCAGGATCCCACAGGATGTGTCAGCCTGGCCTGACACAGCAGGCCCTGACATCAGCACTCCCAGGAAAAGGGTGCAGATCCAGGAGGGAACAACCCAGGTTTCTGTGGCCCAGTGCACCCAGTTTAGAGAGGATTTGGGGGAACAGATCCAGCTCCTCCTGACGGAGTGGGCACGGCAGAGGCTGATATTTGGAATATTGCTTCATTTTCTGACGTGGCCTCCGAGAAAGTTCCTGGCCAGCTCAGCCAGTGTTTCTGGGAATCAGGCAGCACATCCAAGGTCTGTGTGCCTGGCTCCATCATATCCCCACTTGGGAATCCTCAGCACCCCTGTAGGATGGAGGCTGCTCCACCTCCCATCCCAGCTCCTCTGTTCCATTCCCCTTCCTCCTGCAGCAATAAGAGCGTGTGTGCATTGGCTCCAGAGCAGGCAGGGCCCTGCTCGTGCCAGGAAGGAAAAATTTCCTTTCCAGTGGCAGCCAGGGAAGGCATTTTTAGAGGATGAGAGCACGTGGAGTGTCTGGAGGCCGTGGATGTGCTCTGGGATGGACACACAGACCGTGTTCCTCCCAAAGGTGGGCTCCATCCTTCATCTGATCAAGGGGGAAAGTTCTCATTTATCCCAAGCTGGCCTCCTCTGACCTGCCAGCAGATTGCACATAGGAATTCCAGGGAGCAAAGAGAAGGAGACTTATGGGGAGTTACAAACAAACCCAGATCAGATGAGAGGAACCTGTGGTGTTAAAATCAGCCTCTGACACCTGCAGGATTAATGCTCAGCCCAGAGGACGTGGCAGCTCTGAGGCTGCTGTGAAACAATGTTCAAGTCTTTCCTGAAAAATTCCTGATCTCTGAACAGAAGGAATAAAAAGACAGGTGGTAATTTCAATTAATTTCAGTTAAAACAAGCTTTGCCCTCAAGCTGGACAATAGTGGTGGGTCCCATCCCACACTGGGTGCTTGGGAAGGCTCTGCTGCCTGCTCACAAAATTTTAAGGCTAAATTTATGCAGATCCATTCCTTGCAGGTCACTTCAGGTCCAAAATTTGCCATTTTTTCCACATAAAATGGGCTTTGCCTCACCCAAAGCTCGCGTGGCTGTGGCACTTGGGATGTGGGTTAGGGGTGGCCTTGGCACTGGATGATCCACAGGGGCTTTTCCATCCCAGTCCCACAACTCTGTAACCTGCAGCAGCACTTTTCCAACACGAATATTTACCTGGTGTGGATAAAAAAAACCACTGCACACCTGCACTGGGCAGGACTCCACTGATTTCTCTCTTTCCTGCTTGGAATGCAAGAGGAGAGGAGTGCCTGGGATTCCTAAATCCTCTTCTAGGTTTGAGCAGTGGATACCAAGGAAAAAGGACATCTGATGTCAATATTTTTATTCAAAATTTATTGCATAAAGTTTGTTATTCAAGTATTCAAACATCCCTGCAAGAAACCAAAAATGTTTTTGCAGGATCAAAACCCACCCGTGTATGAATTACACACAAAATGTCAGGTGAGGTGTTGGCAAAGGATCTCTTCTTTCCTCCTGCACAGCACAGCCTGGATGTCATCTTTTCAAAATAATGGGGATTATTGTGATTAATTATGATTATTATTATTAATTGCTTTTCCTATGGTACCACTTAAGGATCCCTCTTCCGAACCAGCCCCTCCTCATTAACCTGCACAAGAAAAAAAGGTGATTCTTCTTCTAAAAATCCTTTCCAGCCTTAATCCTGGAGTTAAAGACCAGATTTCCACAGGGAAAATTGGGGATTTTAAAGGGAAGAATTATTCCTGCTGGAAAAAAAAAATGGATTAGCAGAAGGAAGCTCCTGAATCCTGGTGGCCACGTCCCCTTCAGCGAGCGCAGCTGAGTGCTCGGTGTGTGCCTGCATTATCCACAGCTGAATGTCTGCTCTCTTCAGAGCAGCCCCCCGTGCTCATGCTGCCTCCCGAGCTCCTCATTTCGGCTTTCTCTGCTCCCTTTCAACCCAAATCCTGGCAGCCAGAGGGGAGAAAGGCCAGAGCTGAATGAACACAGAGCGATTTCGGGTGCCAGGGCCGGCCAGCGGGGTTGGGGTGCTGCTGAGGACAGCTGCTGGCTGCTGTGACAGTAAAGGCTTGTTCCCCTGGCGCTCCTGCAGCTGGTTTGGAACACAGCAAAATAGGGGACGTGGCGTTGGTGAATGAAGATGAGCATCAATGATGCCCCTGCCCGCCTGGCATTCATGAGTTGCCTTCCCCTGGAGGTTTGAAAGGCTCCAAACCTCGCTCTGAAGTACCTTGGCTGAGTTATTTTTGCTCGGGGGTTTGCACTGTGTTCTTTCCTCAAGTCGTCAGGTGAAAATAAAAGAAGAAATCGGGAAGTGAGGAGAAAAGGCAGCACAGGTGATGGTGTCCACTAAGGGATTAGTGGAATCACAGAATATTCTGAGCTAGGAGGGACACGCAAAGATCCTCGAGTCACATTTGGGAGAGAAAAGACGTCATTTGGTGTCCTAATCAACTGCTTTATCACATGTTTTTCTTTCCAGCCTGAATCATCTTCCAGGAAAGGCTTCCACTGCCTGTTATGTGAATTGAGCCCTTTTTAGTAACAACATATTTCTGCTGCTTTAGGCTTAAAATTTACAGCTTGTCCTGTTGGAAGGTGCTCCTGACCCAGGATGTCCCCAATGCGGTGCCACCACCACACCCTGTGCATCTGGCACATCTCAGAGCGACCCTTGGCAATGAAAACCGACCCAGCTCAACATTCCCCTCCCAGCCTCAATTATTCCTCTCTTTTTGCTAAACTTTAGCCTAAACCCCCCCACTTTCCCGCAGTAATTTCCTCAATTACCCAGTTTGTTTTACAGACATCCCCGTTTAATGTGGAATTTGCTGTAAAAGACCCCACTAAGGAAACCATTAGCTCCCATCTATTTGGATTTTCCTCTCCAAACCTCGTGGCCGACCCAGAACTGCAGTATTCCAATGGCCTTTAACAAACAGCTGATTTTTCCTTCCCTATACAATGCACCATTATGTGGGATTTTTTCTATTTTTTTTTTCCTAAGGAGAACAATGCGAGCAGCAGTGATGGGAAACTGGAAAAACAAAAGGGGCATTTAGAAGGGACTGGTTTAGAGGCTGGGAAGTGTTGAATAATGTTACACCTGATAGCAGATGCTTTCTCAGAGACCAGCACCGAGGTGTTTACTAAGGAGATACTCAATGTGTGTTTACGCTCAAAAATATTATTTATGAGCTCCACACAGCCAAGTGTTTGATGTCTGTAAATTATTTAAAATAAAAATAATGGCAGCATCACAAATAGTAAATTTAGATGGGCTTTCAGGAGGAAATCTGTCCCTGTGAGGGTAGAAGGGGCTGGGATGGAATTCCCAGAGAAGCTGTGGCTGCCCCCAGATCCCTGCAAGTGTCCAAGGCCAGCTTGGATGGGTCTGGAGCAACCTGGAATAGTGGAAAGTGCCCAAAATCGGAATTGGATGAGCTTTAAGGTCCCTTCCAACCCAAACCATTCTAAGATTCGATGAGGAAAACCTGAGGAATTGAACTTAAAATTAACTTAAATTGCCCAGTCCAGGCAGGGTCACCTGGAGCAGGTGACACAGAAACGTGTCCAGGTGGGTTTGGGATGTCTCCAGAGAGGGAAATCCACACCCTCCCTGAGCAGCTGTTCCACAGCTCTGGCACCTCCATGGAAAACAGTTTTTCTGGAAATTGAGGTGGAATTTGTTGTGTTAATCTGTCCTGAGCTCAGCCGGTCTGAGCATGGTGCTGGCAACTCCAAGGCTGTGGATTCAATGTGAGCCTTCCACTGAAGGGACTCCATCATCCTTGGGGGTCCCTTCCAAACCAGAATAATTCTGCAATTTGGACTCTGATTTACCTTAGGGTATCTCTCCTCATCCTGTCACCGAGCACCACCGAACAGAGCCCAGCATCATCCTCCAAAACTCCTTGGAAATATCTGGATCCCCTCTCACCTTCCCTCCTCCAGCCCACCCCAGCTCCCGCAGCCTCATCACAGAGACGCTCCAGCCCTCGCACCTCCGCAGCAGCACTGACCTTTTTATTTTTTAAATAAAACTTTGCGTTTTATCACCACTTCGGAGAGAATTCTCCCCATTTCCTCCCTATTTTCTCCCTGTCCCCACAGTCTCCCCTCACGTCCCGCATTCACTCGCTGTGCCCGACACGGCAGCGCCGCTTTGCAGAGCATTCTCTCAGTTTCTGCCAGGTTCTCCCAATTTCTCCCCATTTTTCCCGTTTCTGCCCATTTCTCCCCATTTTTTCCCGTTTCTGCCCATTTTGTCCCATTTCTGCCCGGTTTTCCCCGCTTTTCCCCTATTTTTCCCCGCTCCCGCAGTGTCCCCTCACGTCCCGCTCCGCCGGGCCGCACACGCTCGCTGTGCCTGACACGGCGGCGCCTCTTTGCAGACCATTCTCCCCGTTTCTGCTCGATTTTCCCCATTTCTGCTCGATTTTCCCCATTTCTGCCCGTTGTTCCTCTATTTCCCCCCGCCGTGTCCCCTCACGTCCCGCATTCACTCGCTGTGCCCGACACGGCAGCGCCGCTTTGCAGAGCATTCTCTCAGTTTCTGTCAGTTTCTCCCAATTTCTGCCTGTTTTCTCCGTTTCTTCCCATTTCTCCCCATTTTTTCCCGGTTTCTGCCCATTTTGTCCCATTTCCGCCCGGTTTTCCCCTATTTTTCCCCGCTCCCGCCGTGTCCCCTCACGTCCCGCTCCGCCGGGCCGCACACGCTCGCTGTGCCCGACACGGAGGCGCCGCTTTGCACAGCATTTTCCCCCTTTCTGACCGATTTTCCCTGTTTCTGCCCGTTTCTCCCCCTTTCTGCCCGTTTTGCCTCGTTTCTGCCCGTTTTGCCCCATTTCTACCCATTTTTCCCCCGTTTCCCCCCGTTTTCCTCCCAGTCTCCCCTCACGTCTCGCTCCGCCGGGCCCACACGCTCGCCGTGCCCGACACGGCGGCGCCGCTTTGCAGCGCATTTTCACCGCTTCTGTCCGTTTTTCCCCATTTTCCCCTGTTTTTCTCCCGTCCCCGCCGTGTCCCCTCACGGCCCGCCCCGCCGGGCCGCNTGCGGCAGCGCCGCCCGGGCCGGGCCGGAGCCCCCGATGGAGCTCCCGGAGCGGCTCCCGCTGCATCCCCCGAGCCCGGGCTCGCTACCGCGGCCCCGCCGCTCTCCCCGGGCACCTTCTGGCTGACCCGCATCGTGCTGCTGCGCTCCATTGCCTTCCTGTACTGTGAGTGCCGGGCGGGCGCTGCTCCCCCCGCGGTGTTTCCGAGCGGTGCCCGGGGACGGCGCCCGGGGAGCGGCTGGAGCTGTGCCAGGGAGGGCTGGGGGAGAGCAGGGAGAGGTTTTTCATCCCTGAGGGTGGTGGGGCACTGAGCAGGCTCCCCAGGGAATCAGCACATTCCCAAGACTGCCAGAGGAGCCCTTGGACACCGCTCCCAAGCACGTGGTGAAATCCTTGGGGATGTCCCGTACAGGAATAGCGGCTGGACCCGACGATCCTTGCAGGACCCTCCCACTTCAGAATATTCTATGATTTTATGAGCATTGTGGGCGCTCTCCAGCTCTGCATATTCCATGATTCTTTTCTTTCTCAGTCCCACTTTCCTGGTGGATTGGGGATGTCTGGATGGGGTTGGTGGTGATGCTGGAAGCTGGAAGAAGAAGTTTGCTCTCACCACGAGGTACCCCTCAGCAGAGCTGTTCATCCCTTCCCTTGAAGTTGTGAGCTCACAGTGCAAGAGAGGAACTCTGTCTTATGCAGCAGCAGGACTGCAGGCACTGATGCCATCCCTGGGTGCCAACACCGCCAACAGCCAGGACCTAGAGTCAACGTGACCTTAAAATATTCCACAGTGAAAGCAGTTTCCAGCCTCTGCCGTGCTCGTTTTCCTCTCGCTTTGGCACTGAGAGCTGTGCTCAGAGCCCACTGGTGCTCGGCTTAAAAATATTTACAGTGAAACCAAAACTGACAAGTAACACACTACGGTACAAATTCTAAACTTGCCCCAGATTTGTCCACAGAATCGTTAGAATTTGTAGCCTGCCAGCCTGCTTAGATTATTTTGCATCAAAACCATGCAGGAGTTGTAGTTTCGTATGGCTTTGACACGTGCTCTGGTTCTAGTTTGGTTTCAGCTCTCGGTGAAATGCGAGGTTATGACTCTTTCAGTCAAAATGAAAGCGATTCCGATATTCCCCCGTGTGTAAATCCAGGCTGCTGAGTTTCCCGTGGCTCAGTTTGCAGTTTCCTTATGAAAAACTGATTAGTGCTCTCTGCTGTGCCTTCAGTGGAGGCTGCTGCTTCTTGGGGCTGGATTTGGGGTGATAAATGTGCCACACCAAAGGGGGTGGGAAGGGAGCTAGGGCTGCCTGGAGGGGTGGGAATTGGTGGAAATCAAAGGTGTGGGACCTTGTGGTGAGTGGGACACCTGGGACAACGAGGTGGGGAACAAGGATCTGATTGGGGGTCAGGTGAGTTACAGGTGGAAGTGATTGAAGCTGAAGGGCTGCAGGAGAAAAGGAGGCTGGGAGGGGCTGAGCCAGAGGCTGAAGCTGAGCTTGTAAGTTGGTGAGTAAATGTGGGGTGCTAAAAACTGCGAGAATTCTTTGTGGTGCTTTTTCAAGCAGGAGAGAGGAGTGGGAATGGTTGAAAATGGGGGGAGCCCCCAAAATGCTTCTGTAGTGCGGGGTGAGGAAACCTTTTGGAGAGTGGGGTGGCAGAGGGAGAGTTTGGGGTACTGAAGCTGGAAGGAGCAGGGCAGGAGAACGTTTGTGTCTCTCGTTAAGGGAAGAGGTGGAGGAGAGGAAAAGTTCACCTGCTTGTTGTGCAACTTGTGCTTGGCTGCGCTCAGGCCCTGGGGAATTCTGCTGCTGGTTTGGGGTGAGCCAAAGCCAAATGAACCAAAGCCAGGAAGCTGGGCCTGGTTTGAGATGGGTGAGATTCCTCCAGGCAGCAGTGCAGGAGAGGTGCCCCACAAGAATTTGTGGGGTGAAAAGTGCTTGTTGTGAGCGGGCAGATTCCCCCTGGATGCTCCAGAGGGAAGGAGGGTTTGCCCTTTGATCTCTTTGGACAGCCTGGCTTTAGGAACAACAGAAAACAACTCATTGCCTCTGTGCCAAGCTGCTCTTGCAGGTTTTTTCTGGAGATGGAAGCATTTAGTGTGACAGCTGATTTTTCTCCCAGACGCGGCGATTCCGCGCGCCGAGGCTCAGACTCGCTGAGGAGACGGTTGATGCCGTTGTGACAGTTTGACATTCCTCAGCCGTGGGATGTTTTTCCCCCTTCTTTCATTTCACCCTTTTATGTGTAACCCTTTCCTTTCCCTTTCCTTTGGGGAGGGGATTTGTGTGAAGGTGTCAGGGAATGTGATCGGGGCTCAGCTCTGGGAGCTGAGGGATTGTTCCCCTTCTGGGTGGGAGAGTGAAAAACCTTGAGGATGGGGTGGAGAGAAACACGATTTGGGGTGTGCAGTGACCCCAAAGTGTTCTGAGGGTTTGTCACCTCCTTCCTGCCCCCACCCCATTCCCAAGGGGGGTGTTCATTGCCTGCTGCAGGCATGGGAGATGTTTTCCCTGAGGATCTTCCTGTGTGGAAGGACAGGTAGAGCAAGGCAGGTGTGGAGTGTCCTTCTGTGTGCCCTCCCTTTTCCCCCTTTCCTTGTAACAACTCTCCCCCTTTTTTTTTTTTTGGTGTCTTTTGAAGGGGTTTTCCAGAAGCAGCCTGAGCCTGGGAAGTCCCTGGCAAAGCAGCTGCTGTGTGAGAGGCAGGTTGGAGATGGGAGGTGGGAGAAGATCTGAGGGTTTGGAGAGGTCAGAGACCAGCCCCACCTGCTGCTGGCAGGGGAAGTGGATCCAGCTGAAAGGGCTCTGTGAGGTTTGCTCCTTACAGCGTTGTCCTGTCCCTCCATCCACTGGAAATGGTCTCTGTGTTTCCTGGTGGCTCCTTCAGGTCCTGCAAGGCCACAGTGAGATCACCCCAGAGCTTCTCCTCTCCAGGTGAACAATCCCAGCCTTTCCTCCCAGCAGAGCTGCTCCATCCCTCTGCTCATCCTGGTGCCTCCTCTGGACTCTCTCCAGCAGCTCCAGCTCCTCCCTGTGCTGGGACCCTGGAGCTGGAGGCTGCTCTGCAGGTGAGGTCTCACCTGAGCAGGGCAGAGGTTTGGCCAAATGTCACTTTGGGATTTGCAGCTTTTCCATCCTGGTCTTGCCCTGTGTGTGTGTTCCCTGGGACAGGGCTCGGTGTTTGGCAATCCAGAAATACTTTGAGGTCTTGTTGGAAGTGCTCTTACAGGTAAATAGCTGGTCCCAAAGCTCTAGATAACAAATGTGCATTATTTGCTCCCATCACCCTACTTCTAAATCATTTTTAAGTGCCCTTTTTGGGTGATTACCATCATCAGATTCCAGCTGTAGAAATTTCAGTAATTAGATACCACCCTCCCCAGTCTCAGCCAGGCTCTGTGGAGAGCTTTGAAATAAAAGCTATTATTTAAATCCAGTTTATCTTCCTTCTCCTTATGTATTGTTTAATAGTATTTTCTTTCCCCAGCGCCAGAGCTACGGGAGGCTCAGGCTCCTTCTTCCTAAATCTGAAATCCAAAGCCCTCTCGGGGGGTTTGGCTTCCTGTAGGCTCCTGTCTCTCCCCGGTGTCCTTCCTCCTCTCTTTCTCTGCCATCTCCCCTGCTTTCCCTTCCCTCAGCTTTATTCAAAGGCTCCCAGTAGCTTTCAGCCTGCCTGCTCAGGCTTAGAGAACATCTTCAGGCAGTTTTACTGCCCTGAGAGGTTTTATTCCAGCTCAGGGCTCCTTGGCAGGGCTGTGCAGCACCAGCAGAGCATCAGCTCTGGCTGCTCTGAGCAGCTACATCCCCCAGGAATGGGAAATAAAATAGTAAAGGTGGAGAAGGGAATCTCTCTCTGAGTCTTCTCCTTGCCCAAAGCCCCTCTGGAGCAGAGGGATCTTCCCAGGGCATCCTCCAGCTGTGGGCTGGGGTGGTTTTGGGCAGCCTGAGACCCAAAGGGGAGCTTTTTCTATCTCCACACCTTTTCAAACAAGGAGGCAGCAGCAAGATAAGCACTTCAAAACCTCCTGAGCAACCACCCCAAAGTCTTCAGCTTGGCCTGAAAGGCAAGAAAACAAAAAAGGTGTTAAGGGCAAAGCACTTTGTTGTGTGTTTTTGTGGGTGCTTGGCTTCACCCTTTTGCTCAGTGCTCTGGTGTTGTTGCTTCTGTGTTGCAAAACTTTGCAGGGGAGTTCATCAGTTGCAAGTTTATTTGATTCATTTCTCTGGTAATAAAATACCAGGAATATTCTGCTCTTTCTTCTCTCCAGCAGTTCAACCTCAGCTTGCAGCATCCAGCTCAGGGCCTGTTCAAATGCCTCGTTGGGTCAAAGGGGCACTTGGTAAACTGCTCCAGGCAGAGTTTTTGTGTGTGTGCAAAATGTAGTTTGGTTTTCAGGCAGAGCTCTGTGCTCCTGCTTCAGTTCTTCTTGTGGTTTGGGCATCAAGGAAAAGTTAAGACTTCTTTTAACAAGAGGGGGGAAGACAGAACCATATGACCGGAAAGTTTTGGATTTCACATCTTTAAATCTTTCCTGAGCATGAAAAATGGGATTCTCTCATTCTCCCACCATGACAGGCTGAGCCTGGACTGAGGGAAAGGAGCTGAGGTGCCAGGGAAATCTGGATGGAGCAAATCCCTCTAAATGGGGACTCTTGGGTGGTGTTATTGGTACCATGTGGGGTTGAACAGGGAACACGCTGGGTTTGGGGGGAGAGGGGAGGCTGGGAGGGGAAGGAGAAGGTGGAGAGGGGGGGAGTTAATGGAAAAGTACAGTGAAGCACCTTCCGAGGTGAGGATAAGTAGGGAAGGTCTATTAGCAGCCCTGGTAATTTGCATGTATTATGTAAAGCTCAGCTGGCAGCAGGGAGAGCTCCCATGTGAGCTGTCAGAGGCTCTGCAGTGGGAGGCAGACCTGGAGCTGCTCTGTTCCTGCCACCTGCACAGCCCCAGAAATGGCACATCCAGGATTTGGGAGTGCCCAGCCCTGTGTTCCACCTGGAAGTGTCTTTGAGAAGCACAGGCAGTGAGCCCAGGGATGATGGTGGGGCTTGTGCCAGGCTTGGAGGGTGCAGAATCCCAAGGAAAAGCTGCAGGAGCAAGGAGAGGTGGGTCAGTGTGCCCCAAGCCCAGCAGGGTGGTGATGGTGCCAGTCAGTGCCCAAAGTGGAAGCAAAGTTGTTTGAGCTGGAAGATGCAGAGTGAAAAATCCCCAAACAGGAGGCCACAGGGAGAGAGGCTCCAGAATAAGGATTAAGGAAGAGGAAGGAGCTCAGGCTTAGGGGGAAAAGGGACTTTCTTACCCCCTGACCAAGCCACGGTGAAAGGGAAGGTTCCTGAAGAAGGAGCAGGAATTTACACTGAATTTAAGGCTCCAGTTTCTCTGGGCTTCAGGGAGAGGAAGCAATGACAAGCTGATAAATAACTTCCCTTTTTCCCTCCTGGATCTGGGCATCTCCTGTGCTGCTGAAATCCTCTGCTGGCTCTGTCTTTAGTTTCAGCTCTTCCCGTGTCCAGCAGCACAGGAACTGAGGGGGAAACCTCAGGAGATGGAGCAGGGATGGATGGGTGGGAGCTGAATGAGGGATGAGCCCATCCCAAAGATGCTGGGGATGGGTGGAGAGGGAGCCTGGAGTGATCAGAGACTGAGCATGGGGAGTGTCCAGGAGAGGGAGCTGGATCCGGGCTGGAGCTCTGGGAATGTGAGCATCACCTGGCAGGTGATGGATCAGACACAGGGTTTGCTTTAGGGGAGGTGAATCCTCCCAAAATTAGGGCTGCTGCTGCTGGGTTTTCATTGTGGATGCTGCTGTGGGAAATCCCAGCACTGGGAAATGAGAAAACCCCTTTGGAGCCCAAACTGAGCCATCCTAAAATGTGCATTTTTATGGCAAATCCGACCCAATTTGCTGCCTGCAGGCTCGGAGAGGCTGAGCAGGATTTTGTCCCTCCAACGTGCACTTTGCTGGAATTGCTGGCATTTGTTTTTCCTAATTTACCCTTTCCTTGTTTGTCTCGTGTACGGCACAGGGGTCTAATTTGGACTTTTTTAGGCAAAAACCTGCTCAGCATTTATGGGTTGGGGCAGCAATTCTGGAGCATTTAGAGGTGAATTTGATTAGCACGTTTGGAAAACTGTGCAGCAAATTGCAGTGCTAATCACAGGAAATCAAGCCATGGAGTTTTAAGGCAGAAATGGCTTTCAGTTGGCTTTTTTAAAACCAAAAATGAAGATATTAAGCTGTCTAAAGCTCAGAAGAATTTTATTTCTGCTGGTTTCATATCAGGCTTTCTGATTACACAGTTGTGCTGAGCTTTGGTAGGAAAATATGGATAAAATAGAAAACACCTAATTATGTCCCAGAACTGGTCCTGTAGTGTTTGAATCAGCTTTTCTCATGTCTCTCCCCATCCATAATTGAGTAAAATAATTGAAGAAAAATGTCTTTTATTTGCAAAATCATTCACTGTGTAGAAAAGATGGATGGGAAGAGACACAACCCATTAACTCCCAACTTTATTGGGCCATCCCTGGGGTTCAGGATCTTCTGGAATCAAAGGGAACCCTCCCAGTGACCTCTGCTGTGTGCTGGATGATGACTTTTAGTGGTTTTTAAATGAGAATAAAACCCATGGCTGTGTGCAGAGAGCTGGGGGAGCGTTAAGTGGATTAAGTGGAACCCACTGGAGACCTTTGTCTGGGGAATGGGACTTTCAGTCGGATTCCCTGGGGCTGCAGACTTTGGGTTGCTGCTTCAGACTTCAAAGAAATGGGAATTTGGGCTCTGATTTCACACAGCCTCTCCCCCAGTGCTCCCAGTGAGAGACACCAGATGAACACCAGGGTTGTTGTTTGCAGAATGCCAGCATTGAGATAAGGAAGGAAACAGATTTGATCATTAACCAAGGAAGATTGGGGAGGGGAACAAATTGGCTTTTTCCAGGAGCTCTGGTGCTGCTGCCCATGACGTGGCTGGTGTTTGGGTAATGTTTGAAGGATGGGTAAATTAGTGGATGCAGCCTAATCAGGAAATGTTGGCCTTCCTCGTTTTTTTTTTTTTTTTTCCCTGAGACATGGAGATTACTGGAGTTACAAACTGCAAATTGGTAACTGCAGGAGATGCCTAAAATATGAGATAATGCCTAAAAACTGCCTAACTTTCTCTGTAGGACATCAAATGCTAGGTCTATGAGCTGTAATTAAATTGCTGATGTGCTGTTAAAAAAAGCAGCTGGCTGCTCTAAGAGTGTCCAGGGCTGGAACAGAAACACTATAAATGGGACAGCTGTAAGGACATGGAAAAGTGGGAATTTAAGGGGTGGGAAAATGTGAAGATTTTGCATTTCCAACCTTCCAGGGTGTGAGAGGATGCAGAGGGTCAGAGCTGCTGTTCTGGGCAGTTGTGGTGGTGAACCATGAGCTCAAAGAACTGAGGGTGCTTTG